>JAXIVD010000485.1:37500-145000 GCA_036785275.1 Cancer borealis
GCCTGCCTGCCTGCCTGCCTGCCCTACCCTGTCCTCCCTGTCTGCCTGCCTGCCTGCCTGCCTGCCTACCCGCCCTGCCTGCCTGTCCTGTCTACCTACCTGTCTTCCTGCCTGCTTGCTCGTCTGTCTTCCTACCCTGCCTGTCTGCCTACTTACCCTGCCTGCCTGCCTGTCTGCTTTCCTACCTGCCTGCCTATCTGCCTTTTTTTTTTTTTTTTTTTTACATCAAAATGGCACTGGCCAAGGGAAAACGAAAACACGTAAAAAAATGCCCTGCCTACCTGCTTGCCTGTCTGCCTGCTTGCCTACCTACCAGCCTGCCTGCCTGCCCTGCTTACTCACCCTGCCTGCTTGCCTGCCTGCCCTGACCACCCTGCCTTGCCAGCCTGCCCACCCTACTTGCTTGCCTACCTGCCTGCCCTGACCATCCTGCCAGCCTGCCTGCCTACCTACATGCATACCTATTTGCCTGCCTGCCTGCCCTGCCTTGCTCTGCCTGCTTGCTTGCCCTTCCTTGCTTGTCTACCTGCCTGCCCTGCCTTGCTCTATCTGCCTGCTTGCCATGCCTTGCCATGCCTTGCTCTGCCCTTCCCTGCTTGTCTACCTGCCTGCCCTGCCTTACTCTGCCTGCCTGCCTGCCATGCCTTGCCTTGCTCTGTCCTTCCTTGCTTGTCTACCTGCCTGCCTGCCATGCCTTGCTCTGCCCTTCCCTGCTTGTCTACCTGCCTGCCCTGCCTTACTCTGCCTGCCTGCTTGCCATGCCTTGCTCTGCCCTTCCCTGCTTGTCTACCTGCCTGCCCTGCCTTACTCTGCCTGCCTGCCTGCCATGCCTTGCCTTGCTCTGTCCTTCCTTGCTTGTCTACCTGCCTGCCTGCCATGCCTTGCTCTGCCCTTCCCTGCTTGTCTACCTGCCTGCCCTGCCTTACTCTGCCTGCCTGCCTGCCATGCCTTGCCATGCCTTGCTCTGCCTTGCTCTGCCCTTCCCTGCTTGTCTACCTGCCTGCCCTGCCTTACTCTGCCTGCCTGCCTGCCATGCCTTGCCCTGCTTTGCTCTGCCCTTCCCTGCTTGTCTACCTGCCTGCCCTACCTTGTCCTGCCTGCCTGCCTGTCCTGCCTTGCTCTGCCCTTCCCTGCTTGTCTACCTGCCTGCCCTGCCTTACTCTGCCTGCCTACCTGCCATGCCTTGCCTTGCTCTGTCCTTCCTTGCTTGTCTACCTGCCTGCCTGCCATGCCTTGCTCTGCCCTTCCCTGCTTGTCTACCTGCCTGCCCTACCTTGTCCTGCCTGCCTGCCTGTTCTGCCTTGCTCTGCCCTTCCCTGCTTGTCTACCTGCCTGCCCTGCCTTACTCTGCCTGCCTGCCTGCCATGCCTTGCCCTGCCTTGCTCTACCCTTCCTTGCTTGTCTACCTTCCTGTCCTGCCTTGCTCTGCCCTTCCCTGCTTGTCTACCTGCCTGCCCTGCCTTATTCTGCCTGCCCTGCCCTGCCCTGCCTTGCTCTGCCCTTCTTTGCTTGTCTACCTCCCTGCCCTACCTTGCCCTGCCTGCCTACCTGCATGCATACCTGCCTGCCTGCCTGCCTGCCATGCCTTGCTCTATCCTTCCCTGCCTGTCTACCTATCTGCCCTGCCTTGCCCTGCCCTGTCCTATAGTACGTACCAAATATTCCCTCACTACAAGTAAAGACCAAACTGTACACCATCTGCCTACTGCACTCTCAACCTGCATTAATTACCACAACTATAATGCCTTATGTTCTGTTCTCTCTCTCTCTCTCTCTCTCTCTCTCTCTCTCTCTCTCTCTCTCTCTCTCTCTCTCTCTCTCTCTCTCTCTCTCTCTCTATTTATTTATTTCTCGGATACTCATCCCGCGTTACCAAAAATGTACACACACACACACACACACACACACACACACACACACACACACACACAAGCGCGCGCAGGTCTCAGCCTTACCCATAGATCCGTCTCTATGAGCTCTGAGGTCTTTCGGGGAGGGTAATGGCTGACGATCACTGGTCCAGCGCGTGATCCTCCAGACCATGGTGAACACTGCTTGGTTGCTCAGTGATAACGTCTTAGCCTGTCACTCGGCAAGCTGGGGTTCATGCCTCGCTCAAGGTGTCAAATGCCAGTTACTGTCCTCCTTGAGCAAGAGGATGGGGTGTGTGGTGTGTGAAAGGTCACAGCCTTACCCTTATAATGAGCTTTAAGATCTCTCCGGGAAGGAAATGGCTGTTGTTCACTGTTCCAGCGCGTGATCCTGCAGACCGTGGTGAAGAGCATGGTAAATGAGTAGCCTCCATAGCAGACCGCGCCAACTCCTTGCCGCTACGCTCGTATACGCTTCAATCTTATCGAGGCAGTGGTTAGTTTTTAAAGGGGAGACATTAACGGTCACGATGCCTGCCATAATTTTTATTTATATCTCTTGATTACGTCACTATAGCAAGGTGTCACAAGAACCATATGTTGTCGCCCGGCTGGCCATGAGTTTGGTCACCTTCAACCTAGCTGTCTGCATCTCCAAGAACCAATTCAAACCAAGCAATTCTCTGTTTTCTTATTTGTCATGCAAAAGACGCGCTTCTCTTTATCATATGTACACATATGTTATCCTTCTAACTTTCTTGACCATCCCTTGTCACTTGTTAGGTTAGGTTAGGTTAGTTAGGTTTCGTCTGCCGGGCATGTATCGCCATCTACATGAGCCAATTCTAACCCATGAGTGGATACAAGGCAATGCAGCCCATCCCATGTACTGCCTTACTGCCTTGCCTATGACGCCCAGGACTCAGAACAGGATGCGTTCTTACATCCCCAGCAAAGGAAGGGAAACACTTGACAAAAATGTCTTAGAATGTGAACGAACGATCTAGGATGTCTGATCAACCAAAGGAAAGATTCATAACATTCCGAACACAGGGAACCGACCCGTATAACGCATATTTACTTGGCTTACACAGACACATAGATAAATTTTACAACCCAAACATTCACATTTACACAATTGAGGTGAAATTCTTGCATTATCCACAAGACAAATGCAGTTGTACACCTGTCATGATGTGGCCTCTACGTGTTATGTGCGCGTGGCCACACAGCGGAGAGCAACAGTGAGGACGTGTGGACCAGAACGCCACATTGATGTATGAGAATGTGGGAATGTGACACTCAAGGACAGTCAGTATAATCACCAGCAAAGTGTGATGGACGGTAACACTTCACATCGACCAGGATAAGGTTGTGGTGCAAAGTTGTAGCTTGACACTGATAGGTTATTTTAGGGACAACCTTTCACTATGGTGCTGTTCTAGATATCCAATACCCTTTCACACTGGTTATTTTTATTCATCCTCCACCTACATCTACCCACAACCTACACTTATCATTTTTATTTCAAGGTTGTAGCAACATATTTAAGAGATTCACAATTATGCGCGTTTTAATTTCGCAATGTACATTTACGAAATAGGACAGGCAGCCTTAGAAGATGACAGTACGTACACTATGCTATCACCTTACGGGCCACACAACGCTTCACAACACAACGATCAAGTCTACAACCTTGAACACTCTACACACACAATAATTTAGCATCGACCCTTAGAGTAGCAGGTGTGTGGAGTATTCCTTCTTAAATCAATACCTTTCTTTCTACTCATTTTGAATACCATCACTAACTTCACGAGCAGCGCGTCTGAACACTTGTATGCGTGGGAACACTTGTATCAATTCACTTATTGAATTCCGTCACTTTTACCAATACACACACCTGAGTTCCTTCACTCGCCTTTACCTGCCCTCCACTGCCTTGGAAATTAATCTAACTACAATTAATAAGATAGTTAAATCAACCGTTGTACTCACCCGCGCTGAAACAGGTCGACGTTGTAAAACTTGTGGATGTGAAGTGCCAGTTCGATAGTCGCCTGAAGCTCTCCCATGATGCACGTCTCCCCTACCTCGCCTCCTCCTCCTCCGTCCCTACGGTAGCAGAGTTCTTCTTACTTCCGTCTTTTTGTTTATATCTGACTTTTACTGCTTCATTATAGGTAATAACTTAGGTATTTTACTGGATTTTCTTTGAGGCATCTTTTCTGTTTGGAAAGGTTTATTTAGTGGTGTTGCCATGCATGCAGTGTGTCCTGCGTGCACACTTCACGCTTACTTTTCCGTCATTCGGTGACTTTTTCTCCTTACTATAGACAATTAATTTGGTTTATTCCTTGGTAGTGTTCCGTATCAAAACCTGCTTCACTAGCGCCTTGTTTTGTGACAACTTAACTATATTACTGATCGTCATAGGGCGGCCACGTGACAGTGCGTCAGTGGAGTACCTGATGTAAGGTCATGACACAACCCGTGACAGGCTGCCGAACACCCGTAAGCATATGGTAATCAAGTGGACTTCGCCCATCACTCCTGCCTTTCAAAGTGAGCAACAGACAGGTCTAACATGTTCACTACGCATAACCAAACATTTGTGCCTTACATACATAACGTATAAAACGTATGTAATAGATGAAGCTACTTGTGGAAGATTTACGTTGTCTATCAAGCGGATGACCATAACTTTCTTTCAGCTGCATGGATTGATAACTTTTCATTTATTCTGCTTCGGTATCACATAGTGTCGTTCAAGAAAGCATGGCGGAGGTGGTGGTGCGGTGGCAGTGTGTTTTGCAGCGTGAGGACAAGCGGCTGTGGCGGCGAGGAAGGCCGGTGAGGGGCTGCAACGGGGTGTCAGGCGGCTTGCCGGGGCGGGGGTCGGAGCGCATCCCTCATGCCAAGAGCACCTGGCCAGGGGTAACCCACCGCCCTCATCTGTGGGAAAGCAGCTCAGGTTAGTACTGGACAACTTGCCCAACAAAACAATCATTTACATGACCCCTTCCTCTCATCCCTAATAAATCAATTACATTAATTCTCATTCAATATATTAGAAACATCAACAATTACTTCTACTTATTACTTCACAACAATTACTACTACATCTAGTTTTCTTACTACCATTACCTCTAGTACAACCGTTATTATTCCTTCACTCTCCTTTACCTACCCTGCACTGCCTTGGAAAATAATCAAACTACAATTAATACAATAGATGAGTAAACAATTGTTGTTGATGATAATTACAATATCCTTCCGATCTATTTTTCTCTAATGTCTAACTAGTTGACAAAGTAAAAAGAAAATGATAACGTAGGTAATGCACGCACGCCCTTCACATTCAACCTAGTAATGAGTTGGTCTTCACTACATTTTCACGCACCCTCGTCACGGTGGACTCATTCAGTACAGTAATGTCTGCAGGGAGGGAGTGAAAAGAAGGTTCGCGTGACTGAACTTCGGCAAACGTGAAGGTCAACCTGCACCGACATCCATTACACTTGCATACGTCCACTGATACAAAGGTTTTCACACTGCTGCTTCTTATTTTCATTATCATTATTATTAATACTATTTGCAAGGGCCATACGAGCAGGGTTCGAACCCACGCCTTGTCGTGTGACAGGCGGTGGCGTTAACCAGTGTGTGTGTGTGTGTGTGTGTGTGTGTGTGTGTGTGTGTGTTGAATATGACATGAAAGATAATAGAATAGTGAGTTACAATACTGGAACAAGGAAATATGCAATCTTGATGCTAATGAAAATAGAGAGAGAGAGAGAGAGAGAGAGAGAGAGAGAGAGAGAGAGAGAGAGAGAGAGAGAGAGAGAGAGAGAGAGAGAGACCAGCAGTAGACAGGACAGTATTGTTCAGGTGTCAAGGAACGTGACGGCAGCAGTAACATTCCGTCACAATCCATGTCTTGAATGAGCCAAGGCCGAGATGCGGAAATACTTGTTCTCGCGTATATTGATCAGACTCGCTTCCTTTATTCTCCACTACTCCTCAACGCTCACTCCTCTCTCTATATATGTTGTTCACGTGTTCCATTCTTCACCTTATCTATTGCCTTCAAGGTCATCCATCTACTTTGGCGTCATATTTATAGCTTTTTTCCCCTTGATAAATGATATTCGTGTTGCGAGCTCAAAGGTACGTAGCAATAAACGCGAAATACCATTGCAATTACGGCAGGTGTGTAGCGGTTTGAATAGGTGTAGGGAGTGTATGGTGACATGAGTGATGAGAGGTGATAGCACAGTGCGTGTGTGAGGTAAGGGAGTGTGTGTGGGCGATGGTTTGGGGTAAGTACGAGCTTCATGTCATGTAAACAGCGCCACCATGATCAGCTGAGTAGCAGACGACATCTCTCTCTCTCCTCCCTAAAGTGTATTGGTGTTTAACATCCTACACACTCACTGTTCAACTATGCCACACTTCCACTCGCTAACTACAGTCACTGTGGTTCAGCTAGGGTGAAGTCACAAAAAAAAAGATCAACTAACCATTGATATTCAAAGGTATTTAGGGTAACGTCGCACACACATCCTCGCGCCACTGGGTGTGTGACAAGACTGACAGCGCGGGGCCATCTATTGGCACACATCCTCACCACAACCTGACCTGCGCTACACGTGCTGGCCTGCCTGGCCTGCCTGCCTACCACACTTCACACTATATACTAACATATAGGAGAGAGATAGATATAGATAGATATAAAGAGAGAAAGAGATAGAGAGAGAGTACAGTTCCTTTTCAACAAGAAACTCGCAAGTGTTTTCCCAGCCATGACCAATGTTTGAACAGTTACAACTGATGTTTTCCAATAGTATTATCCAATATTCCTTTCCTCGTGTCTGGTCTAGGGTGGTGTGGGGCGATGGGGAACCATTGCCTTTACCTCTTCCACATAATGTTGAACATCTATATACATGCTCGCACATTATACATCTAGTGTCTTTATTTACGTGTCTGTTCCTGTTATTTAAATTGATTGCTAGTTTTAGTTCAAGCCTTGTACATTATTTCAGATGCTTGTTCTTCACTTTTAATTTCAATCTTCCGCCTTTGATAGACTTTATTTTTCCGCAATATCCTTCCTTCAGTTTTCCATGTCTCATTCTCATTCCACCACTCTTTCTCCTCCATATTATAACATTCCTGCAGTAATTCCATTCATACCTGCAACTTTCTTATAAATTCCTTTCTGCTCACATACACACACATGCTTTCTATTTGCCTTCATACCCATGTTCGACACTATTGCTTGCTTCCCTTTATGTTTTCTCATCCACTAAACATTCAAAGTAACTCTTCCATATTTTTTTCACTTCCTCTTTACCACTTACATAAATTTCATCCTCACTCTTAATTCTCGTATTGACATCCCCTTACTATTCCTCTCTCTTTCTAAACTTCCTTCCAAAACAATTTTCTATTTTTGTTAAACTTCTTACTTAACTTTATACGAAAAATCTTCATCTACTTTCCTTTTATTTTAATTAATTAACTCCTTAAACTTTCTTTTCCAAGACTTACACTCAGTTCTCCATCTCAGTCTTATCTCCTCTGCCACATTCCTTTTGCAGCATTTTATCATATTCCTCTCCACTCCTAGTCACCTTGTCCTCCCACTACGGAGCCGCTGGTAGCTGGCAACGTTAGCTCAGTGCTCTTTCCTGAGAACAGTTTTCATATACTACAACAGCAATGAATCAGCTTCAAAAGAATATTGAGATGAAGGTAAAGAAGGAGTGATAAAATTCATCAATAATTGAGGTCCATTTTATCATAATTTTTTGAGATGGGTAGCCAAGGTTTCACTAACGACCTGAAGAAAGGATGATGAAGCTTCAGTTAAGGAAGTGAGATCACTACCAGACCATCTTGTACACAATCATTACTACCAGTCAGGGACAAAGTTATGGGTTGAAAGATGCTGGAAAATCTTTCAAATTATGACTTTCGAAAGTTTAAGAGACAAGAAATCAGAGGGTAGTTTGAATGATGCAAGTATTCATATGGCTACAACTTCAAGCAAGAAAGCAGAATGTTGACAGACACAAATCAAAATTGGGCTAGGTAAGGAATGCACACAAGATCACTATTCTTAAAAACAATAGCATGTATTTCACCCAGACTGTAATAACCTGAGGGTGAACACTTATAATGAATACAGTGATGTTGCAAGTTCCATGTTTGCTTTATTCTGTAAAACAGTCATTGAATATCTAACTTGTCAAATTCACGAGATATGTTTACATATTAAAGTATAAATTCATTCTAACACTCACAGCAATGTCACTTTTTTTGTGTGTTTGTTTTTCCATGTCCTTCAATTCCAATGTATCAACTACAGAGCAGCTAGATACATTGTACTATAATAACACATTTATTTGAACCACGATATGCAATAAGACATGTGCCGTGCTGTTGTAAGCAGGTGTAAGATATGACTGTAAGACATACAATACTATGACACATTGCATCACTGCTGTCAGAACACTAACATTACTTGCATGTATTCACCCTTATCAACACAACATTGTCACCTGATGGAGGGTCCTGCCAAGGGTGTTCAGCTGACAGTGTGACGCCTTACTCATGGGTTGGATGTAAACAGTGAATTCCTATCTAGATATAGAAAAGAGTTTGATATGAAAGTATTAAAGTACAAGTAGTATGTGTCTTTTTTATTATTTTTAGTTTGTTTCCTGATTGTTTGAGTATGTAGTGACTCATTACAAAGACAACATTGAAGCACAGCAAACAAAGCAGAGTCCTTCGTTACAGTCACATAAATAGGCTATATATAAAATACTATTCTATAATATTACAAACATTATGTAACATTATATTCAGGTAATTATCACAGGACTCTTAATATGTCAAGCCATGAATGTACTGACTTAAAATGTTTAGTTTCTTGAAGGCATTAAGTGCTATTAAACAATGGTTCTGGCAAGGGTTGGGCGGCTCAGGAATATAAGTATAGTAGGTGGAGGGAAAAGTATCAAAAAGTGGAGAGTATATCACTTGAAGCAATACTGTAATTCAAAACAAATATTGTACTCATGATGAATTTGTAGATTAAATAATATATGATAATTGTTAATGAGGATTTATATTACATGTTTTCATATTACTTATGTTTTGTTATAGGTATGAAAAGGGATACAAATGGAAGGCTATGAATCCCTCCATGAAACAACAATTCAGTGGAGGGTGTATGTTTATTTTCCATTATTTTCTTAATATCAACCTATAATACTTGTATGCTGCCTCACTTGTGCAGAAGGCAAGTTGCATGAAGGAAACAGTCATAGGATGTACACCTAATGAATTGATAATCAGTGCTGTACATACCATGATATGCAATAGTTGTTATTTGTGTGTGATGCACCACAGATTGGAAAGTATGGTTGTGGTATTTTGTATTTGGTGTATTACTTTCCCAAGCATATGGTAATGACTCAAAGGATCGCTAACAGATATTCACTGTCACTACCCTACATGCAAACTACTGCTTCACTACAGATCCATTTCACCTCTACCATATACTCACAAAATATTCACAACTCATACACAGGAGCAAAGATTAGAAATGCAACTGAACACTACAAGAAAGAATAGAAAGAGGAGACTTAACTAAAATAAATAAATTTAATGAACAACTTGGAGGAAACCGATGGAAAAGATCTAATACTGAAAAGAAAGAGTTTAGATATTTGAGGAAACACAAGAAAAATTGCAAAAAGGAGTTTGCTTGAATGACACAAAAAAGTAGTTTTCCCCAAATAAATAAATATACTTCAAATGGACAGAAGGAAGTAGTGATAATGGCAAAGAATGTACATCAACTGAAGTAAAAAGTGGACAAATATATATATATATGGAGACAGGAGCACACGAGTGCAGCTCAAGTCCTGTATACTACAACTAGATAAATACATAATATTCTTTACACAGCCAATATATTTTAAACTATGTAATTTGGCAACTTTACAAGGGCATCCACATCCAGTTTGTAATGTAGAGGTGGTGACAGAGTGGGAGTGGTGGACGAGGGGTTATGTGTACAAATATAGAAGCTGTAAGCTGATATATACTTGTCTAGCTGCATCAGTGGTGTGCTCTAATTGTAATTGTTTCAATGAGTAGATATGTTTGCCAGTGTGTTTTGTATTTGTATGAAAAGATCCTACACTAGCAGACCTCCCTTACCACTGGTCTGATATGTGTAACACTCTGAGAAAGTTGTACAAGTATTGAGGTTCCTTAGTTAACATAAGCACGATTCTGAGATTCAATAAAGTGAGATTGTGAGTATATATGTAGATGTATGTATGCACATATGTATGTAGATGTATGTATGTACATATGTATGTAGATGCACTGCTTTGGCTACTCCATTTAATGGAGATATAAGTCAAGTTTATAACTAAACAGGTAGATAGATAGAGAAGCTTAACTAAGTGTGTATATAAATCTGATAATATACCTATGTGTATAAACATGTGTGTGTGTAATATATATATATATATATATATATATATATATATATATATATATATATATATATATATATATATATATATATATATATATATACATATTCAAACACACTAATCTATGAACTGCAAAGTATAAATATAATAGATTACATAGTAAATACTGTATTCATTACAAATTAGTTGTATCTTGTGTAATGTAGTTGAGTCAAGTGTCAAGAATACTGTAGTGAGTGTGTCCACTGTTCCTGTGTGTCACAATGTTACCTTTACTTGAGCATTACAATTCTAGATCAGTGTTTGCACCGGGAGACTCATCAGCCTAAGCACCTAGTTGGCCCACTGGATACCAGTGAAGAAAGGGTGATCCTTCACCTCCTGAACTCCTGCTCCGCCTCCTCCAAGCCTCTCCGTGGGATGAACACACAACAGCTGAGGAGTAATTCAAGGCCTGCTAAACCTTCACACTAATTCAAACATCATTACATACATACATGAACCTTAAAAAATATAACAATAATAATCTATCTGTCTGTACACCAAGCCAACATACCCAAAAAGGAAGGTAGCTGAGACAAGGTGTGAATGCATGCATACACACGCACGCACGCACACACACACACACACACACACACATACACACACACACACACACACACACACACACACACACACACACACACACACACATTTATACATTCACACACACACACACGCAATAATAGATTTGGAGACAGGACAGTACGAACATAGCTCTTTTCCTGTATGTTACAACTAGGTAAAATATAATTAGGTAAAATACACACACACACACACACACGTTTCATAACACCAGTTATCCTTTGCATCTCTTCATTTCTCATTCAGTCCATACATGTTACTCCACACACACTCCTCATCTTCATTACATTTAGTCACTTCGTCTCTGGTACTTCCATAGTCCACATTTGAGCCCATACAGTGCAGTTGGCACAGCTACTCCTATTGATAATAATAACAACAACAATAATAATAATAGTAATAATAATAATAATAATAATAATAATAATAACAATGACAACAACAATAACAACAACAACAACAACAACAACAACAACAACAACAACAATAATAATAATAATAATAATAATAATAATAATAATAATAATAATAATAATAACAACAATAATAATAATGAGAAAATAAACATATGATATTTTTACCTGAGAAAGGAGAGAATCTGCCTCCGGAGTGAGGTGTTGTGGTATTAGCAGCTCAGTGTGGGAGGTGATGCCGGAAGGATGGGCTCGGGAAAGGGGCTGCAGAAGATAAAAAAAAGTTATAGTACATTCTTAATAAAATTTGTCTTCTTACTAATATAGATAATTCTGTTTCCCATTTGTTCTAAAGGCCTTGTGATATTCTAAAACCATAGATAAACATTACAAGTGAGACGGTATTGTAGACTTGGGTTAAGAGTTGTGAGGTTAAAATTATTGTGCATCATCATCCATACTGTGTGCTGACAAGGACCTTACACTGACATCACTAACCATGCTGCTCCACTCATCACCTTGCCATGTGTTCAAGTCATGTAAACAGACACCATGCTATCTGGCGGTGGTGTTCCCTGACTTCCATTCTACTTATTGAGTGCATAGCCAAGCCATTACCTGTCCCGTGAGCAGATGGTACATGAGTGCACCAATGGACCACCAGTCTGAGGCAGGTGTTGGGTGAGCCACGGGGGAGATCAGCTCTGGTGCCAAGTAACCCTTTTGTATCCATACTTTAGATATGTTTGTCACACACCGAGCTCTCCACACTCCCTGCTGCACCGACGACCACCGACTCACATGGGTCACCAAGATGCTTCCACCCTCGTCCAACAGAATGTCATCGGGGTTCAAATCTCTGTGAATGGGGAGAGTTAACATGAATTCAAGTGTTATACATACTTGCATCATGAATCTGATTAACTGGGGCACTCAAATACATCCATGTTTCACTATCTGCATTGTTAGTGTCTGTTAACATAAGAGGCAGGTCTTACCCCCACACTATGCCTTGCTGGTGGAGGGATGAGACGGCTGATATGATCTGTGACAGCCACACCTTGACAATGCCTTCTGGTAACCTTGGCTGTGAGTCCTGTCCTCTACTGGCTGAGTACTTCTCAAGCAGAGCTGCTAAAGAACTCTCTGGAGGACGATCACAATTAACAAGAGAGAGGTTTTCTCTTGAGTCTGAACTGTGTTTTTCTATATTATCTTGTGACTGTTGAGAATGTTGTGACACTACTTGATCACTGTTGTTAAGTGACACTCCCACTGTTTGATTAACAGTTTCTATCTCCAAATCTACTCTTTTGTTATTTTCAGTGACAGACTCTTCCTGCATCTGTGGTCTTGACAAATAACTTTCACTTTTGGCACTTTTCAGACTAGATTGTTTACTTCTGTGACCTTCCTGATTTAATCCGAGTCGACGGGCCATTAAGGGAGACACTTGTACTGAAGTATTACTCTTCGACAGTTTAATGCCCAATGCTTTCTTCTCATGAAGATTCTGGGAAGATAAGTTCCCTCCTTTATCTGGCTGATCCTGACTTACATTGCCATTGTCAGAAGGTAGTTCAGGTTGATCAGCTGAGTTGCTTTTACCAGAAACAGGAATAATGACACTCTGACTCCTGCTTTGTAACAGCGTATGGTCAACATTCTGCAGCAGCTGACGAGAGTTCCTTATAAGATCCTCAATATCAAGAGAGGCCACTTCAGAATCTTCCTGTTTGTTCCATGAAAAAGATGGGAGAGTGATGCTGGCAAAGGAAGTGTCAGTTATACTATTATCATCTTCAGCCTCAAGATGATCAACAGTTGTGGGAAATACAGTTTCTTTTCCTCCATTTTCATTAAGGGGACTTTTTAACGCTCTAATATCAAGCCGTTCCTTTCCATCTTCTGCAGTTACTGTCTTTTTAACTATACTACCGTTCATACTATTTCTCTGTGTTTCAACCTTAACACAACCATCAATATCACCACCTCCCCTTTCCTTATCTCCTACAGTGTGAGGCAATTCATCACAAACACTAATCACAGAACTATCCATCGTAACTCTCACTTCCGGGAGCGGTACTGTGTCTGGTAAAAGGTCCGGGACACCAACCGTTAAAGAACAACTAAAATCTTCACTAACACCTGACAATGTATCACTTCCAATACTTACTCTGTCTTCCTCTACCCTAGTGTTTCCATTAGGACAAGTAATGTGCTCTTTTAAAACATTACTCTCTGTCACGGCCTTCTCCTCAGTGTGATTTGTGCCTTGGTCCTGACAGCCTGCAGCTCCTGATAATGCACCTGTACTCAATGATTTAGGCACAGAATCCACAATGGCTTGGTTATTATGTGTGTTATGGGGAAGAATCAACATGGAGGATGAAGAAGGGATGCTTGGGTCATATTCTGAATAGATCTGAAGGTAAGCATCAGGCAGGCATGTAGAGGAGACATCAGAATACTCAGAAGTGGTCCCAGCTGTGCTACAAGTGGGTATGTTGAGCAGGCTTGACGTCGATAAATGGGACACGTGGGAGGGTGTCTCGGGTGCAGTTGATGATCTGTCGTACTCCAAGGACTCAAGTAGTAGGTGTCGGCCGGCGTAAGTAGTAGTTATGTTGTCATGGAGGGTGTGATGGCTGTTCTCTTCTACTTCAACATACTTTCTAATATGACTCCATAACTTTCCTCCGCTGAAACACAATATTGGAAACGTAAATTCAATATATTATGTACAAGACTGAAAGAATCATTTCAGAATATCACAGATGGAAGACTAAGGGAGAGGATGTGAGTTAAATGTATTAGTATGGAAATTTACAGATCTGAATGTAGTTGCTGCAGTTTTTAGGAGACAAAAAAAATACTTGGAATGAAGTGATACAAAAGAATTAAGAATCACTCCTAAAGAGACAGTTAACAGTATGAGGCAGGAAGTCCAAAGTTTACCTCTAATTAAGTTTACCTTATGAATAGTTTACCTTAAATTATGTTTACCTTATGAATTTGAGCACCAAGTAGATGGCAGTGTCAGTCTCATGGTAACGAATGACCGGCACCATGAACGGCACTCCTCTTGGCACCACTGTCTTCTCACCACTACCACTCCCATTCTTCACAAGCACCTGTAACATCATTCTTTACAAGCACACCTGTAACATCATTCTTTACAAGCACCTGTAACATCATTCTTTACAAGCACACCTGTAACATCATTCTTTACAAGCACCTGTAACATCATTCTTTACAACCACACCTGTATCATCATTCTTTACAAGCACACCTGTAACATCATTCTTTACAAACACACCTGTAACATCATTCTTTTATAAACACACCTGTAACATCATTCTTTACAAGCACACCTGTAACATCATTCTTTACAAACACCTGTAACATCATTCTTTACAAGCACACCTGTAACATCATTCTTTACAAGCACCTGTAACATCATTCTTTACAAACACCTGTAACATCATTCTTTACAAGCACACCTGTAACATAATTCTTTACAAACACCTGTAACATCATTCTTTACAAGCACACCTGTAACATCATTCTTCACAAGCACCTGTAACATCATTCTTTACAAGCACACCTGTAACATCATTTTTTACAAGCACACCTGTAACATCATTCTTTACAAGCACCTGTAACATTATTCTTTACAAGCATCTGTAACATCATTCTTTACAAGCACACCTGTAACATCATTCTTTACAAGCACACCTGTAACATCATTATTTACAAGCACACCTGTAACATCATTCTTTACAAGCACACCTGTAACATCATTCTTTACAAGCACACCTGTAACATCATTCTTTACAAACACCTGTAACATCATTCTTTACAAGCACCTGTGACATCATTCTTTACAAGCACACCTGTAACATCACTTTACAAGCACACCTGTAACATAATTCTTTACAAGCACACCTGTAACATCATTCTTTACAAGCACACCTGTAACATCATTCTTTACAAGCACACCTGTAACATCATTCTTTACAAGCACCTGTAACATCATTCTTTACAAGCACCTGTAATATCATTCTTTACAAGCACACCTGTAACATCATTCTTTACAAGCACCTGTAACATCATTCTTTACAAGCACCTGTAACATCATTCTTTACAAGCACACCTGTAACATCATTCTTTACAAACACCTGTAACATCATTCTTTAAAAGCACACCTGTAACATCATTCTTTACAAGCACACCTGTAACATCATTCTTTACAAGCACACCTGTAACATCATTCTTTACAAGCACACCTGTAACATCATTCTTTACAAGCACACCTGTAACATCATTCTTTACAAGCACACCTGTAACATCATTCTTTACAAGCACACCTGTAACATCATTCTTTACAAGCACACCTGTAACATCATTCTTTACAAGCACCTGTAACATCATTCTTTACAAGCACCTGTAACATCATTCTTTACAAGCACCTGTAACATCATTCTTTACAAGCACACCTGTAACATCATTCTTCACAAGCACACCTGTAACATCATTCTTTACAAGCACACCTGTAACATCATTCTTTACAAACACACCTGTAACATCATTCTTTACAAGCACACCTGTAACATCATTCTTTACAAGCACCTGTGACATCATTCTTTACAAGCACACCTGTAACATCACTTTACAAGCACACCTGTAACATAATTCTTTACAAGCACACCTGTAACATCATTCTTTACAAGCACACCTGTAACATCATTCTTTACAAGCACACCTGTAACATCATTCTTTACAAGCACCTGTAACATCATTCTTTACAAGCACCTGTAATATCATTCTTTACAAGCACACCTGTAACATCATTCTTTACAAGCACCTGTAACATCATTCTTTACAAGCACCTGTAACATCATTCTTTACAAGCACACCTGTAACATCATTCTTTACAAACACCTGTAACATCATTCTTTAAAAGCACACCTGTAACATCATTCTTTACAAGCACACCTGTAACATCATTCTTTACAAGCACACCTGTAACATCATTCTTTACAAGCACACCTGTAACATCATTCTTTACAAGCACACCTGTAACATCATTCTTTACAAGCACACCTGTAACATCATTCTTTACAAGCACACCTGTAACATCATTCTTTACAAGCACACCTGTAACATCATTCTTTACAAGCACCTGTAACATCATTCTTTACAAGCACCTGTAACATCATTCTTTACAAGCACCTGTAACATCATTCTTTACAAGCACACCTGTAACATCATTCTTCACAAGCACACCTGTAACATCATTCTTTACAAGCACACCTGTAACATCATTCTTTACAAACACACCTGTAACATCATTCTTTACAAGCACACCTGTAACATCATTCTTTACAAGCACCTGTAACATCATTCTTTACAAGCACACCTGTAACATCATTCTTCACAAGCACACCTGTAACATCATTCTTTACAAGCACACCTGTAACATCATTCTTTACAAACACACCTGTAACATAATTCTTCACAAGCACACCTGTAACATCATTCTTTACAAACACACCTGTAACATCATTCTTTACAAACACACCTGTAACATCATTTTTTACAAGCACACCTGTAACATCATTCTTTACAAACACCTGTAACATCATTCTTTACAAGCACACCTGTAACATCATTCTTTACAAACACACCTGTAACATCATTCTTTACAAGCACCTGTAACATCATTCTTTACAAGCACACCTGTAACATCATTCTTTACAAACACACCTGTAACATCATCTCTCCAAATGTTTAACTGAATGCCAGTCGTGAGTTAAAATAATTTTCTTAAATAAAAAAACAAGTCTATTGGAATAGCCTTTGAGCATGAGTTTACAAAGCCTACAAGCTATCACTATTAACATTCCAATTACACACACAAATAGAATCATGATGAAGTGTTTACAACCTCATCCCAACGTGTAGTTCAAATAAAACCCGTCCCATCCATTCCTCATCAGCAACACAAATGGAGTTAAATAAGTATGACTGTAAGTGCCATTGAAAGACATTAATATATTTTTAATGGAGAAGCAGCATGTAACTACAGGGTATGATGACAAACTGGATTTTTTTTTAACGTATTTTTTTGTATCTTAGCCAGTAAAAAAAAAAATAAATAAATAAAATAAAAAAAAATAAAATTACAGGCAACCAGTCATGTATTATTTCCTTCATAATCACATTTGAAAGCTGTACAGTATTTAAAAAGCTGACCCAGACTACATATTCTTTACAATGATCACGAGGAGAAAGAGGAGGATGTCTTACAAAATGTTTTATAAAATGTCTTACAAAATGCCTTACTAATTCAATGATATGTCACTAGTTTGACACAGCAACACAAACTTAACATTCATACACAGTTTTATCCATTCATATGTGTATGCGTGCCTTGGAGATAACAGATAGATATATATAGACAGATAAATAGACATATATCAATTCAACACAAAAATTACACATATACTTCATAGCCTCATAAAACTATTCCCTATGACTTTCCAAACTCCAACCTGCATTACACTTTACTTTACCTTAATAGCCACAGTGTCTCCATTAGAGGTGTCAGTGGCAATGATGACGGAGCCGGTCCAGCCCATCACCCTGTACATGAGGAGGTCAGCAGCTCGGCACCTCAAGTCTCCCTCCCCTCCACTGCACACCTCTGCTGCCGGCCCGTCCAAACACTGAGGGGCAAGGCAACAAGGAACAAGGCGTCAGCTCACTTTAAAAATCTAGCCAGTGGTGAGGAAAATAACAAAAACAATACCATGGTTATAAAAAAAAAAAAAAAATACAACAATACCACTGTTATATATTTAGTTAACAAGTTCCAATCATTTTTATCAAGTATCTTTAATTTGTTTATTATTTGATATATGCTATTTTAACCTATACTACCAATCCTAACTAGTCTACCTGTGATTTATTTATGTTATTTATAAGCCCCAAAAAGTGTATAATCCCAGCTATGTGTGCATGCAAGTATGGTCTGTATCACTTGCACTTGATATCCTGTTTTCCTTCCAGCTCAGAATGTTTAGTTCATATATAATAAAATGAGAATAATGCAATCGGATATGAATAATAAACATAACTAATTATTAAGAGGCGTAATATGCACATCCGAAATACTCCACATTGATTGGTTATATAATAATTTAGAATACAATTAACACCTAACATTCACGTGGGAGTTAGGTGACACAGCCGCTACATCCATGCAATACATAATGAAATACTAACACTGTAACCCTTGGTCAGTACTCAAATAAATTTCAATACTTCAATAAGAACATAAGAAAATAATGAGGTTGCAAAAGGCCAGTTGAGCTACACAAGGCAGCTCCTGTGCAACCTAACACCTACCATCAGACAACATGCTGCTTCATGCCGGAACAAACTAACACCTTAAAATAGCCTGCAAATGTCCATGAATATCTGAGTTTCCCCTTAAAAGTCTGCATCCTAGAATTTGTGGATCACTGGCATCTTGAAAGGAATGAATTAAATGGCTCTTCAAAATTTTTTATAAGATACTGGGAAGAGTTTTAGCTTAAGAAACAGTGTAATCATGTATAATTAATGACCTGGTCTCTCTTTTTATCCCTGCGTGTAAGTCTTGCAAGTAATTAGCGCTAAGGAATTAATTAAATAGCTCTTCAAAAATACTTAAAGGAAAATTTTTTTAAAGATACTGGATGGAGTTTTAGCTTAAGAAACAGTGTAATCATGTATAATTAATGACCTGTTCTCTCTTTTTGTCCCTGCGTGTAAGTCTTGCCACGAGCTGCTCTGCCCGCTGCAAGTATTGGGCAGTCTTCCTCTTCACTGCGTCTCTGCGATCCCTGTCATTATCACCTGTAAACAGTCAATGCAACTCTATCAATATATGTCTATTTTTATTTCTTAACAATTCACATCTTTTTTTACAACTACAATTACATCAACACGAGGAAAATAGTAACATTCATCTAGTGTATCAAATAATGTATTAATCCATCTTATAACCACATAAATAAGTGGACCACAAACTCTATTGGAAGACATGTTTAATACAAGTCTGTACAAGAACACCATTATTATTATTACCTTGTTTCTTAATATGGTTCACTGGTGTGCCAGCTGCATGTAAACATAATAATAATAATAATAATAATAATATGCAACAATAATGAAGATAATGATATACAATTTATGATTATGTAAAAAATAACGTCTTACATCTATCTCTCTCTCTCTCTCTCTCTTTCTTTCTTTAATAATGACAACACTGGAAAGACTATATTTTAAACTCCTTCCTTCATAGAAATTATATATTATACACTTAACAATCAGTCAGTGTTACGAGAAAGTGAATTATCAACTTACAGCTTATGTATATAAACACTAATGTAAAAAATAAAGATTATCAATTGTAAGAGTTCTTTCTGACTTCTCCTTAGAATAAAAATGAAAACAATAATTCATGATTCTCTCTCTCTCTCTCTCTCTCTCTCTCTCTCTCTCTCTCTCTCTCTCTCTCTCTCTCTCTCTCTCTCTCTCTCTCTCTCTCTCTCTTATTTTTCAGTCTATGTTCATCTTTAAACCGAAGACTCCCTCCTCCTCCTCCTCTTCCTCTTCCTCCTCCTCCTCCTCCTTCACCCAAGTAGCCCATCATGTATGGTAGGTGGATGGTAAATGTTAGGTGCACAGGAGCTGCCTTGTGTAGGTCGACTGGCCTTTTGCAGCCTCATTATTCTATTATGTTTGTTGTGAAATATCAGAGGACAGGGTGCCACAGGTCCACAGTATATATAATAATAATAATAATAATAATAACATCTGGAACTAGATGTAGAAACAGTCTATGGTAAGAATATTAATTAATTCAAAGCCAGGATGGAATACAGTAGATATAGAGACAATGCAGTTGTTTACGTAAATACAACTAAACGAATATGGCAGTAGGCTATCAGTGCTCAGCTTGCAGACTCAAGTAAGGTGATGCAATAAAATCCCTGTTTTTATAGACGTAACAACAAATTCCAACAAGTCTCTAATGTTAAACTGGACTTCCATCACCTGCCTCTATTTCTCCCACTGTCCTCTTTACATGGTCTGGCGACAAGCAGGATGCTTTTCTAAATCTATTTTTGTTGTCCCTTAGCTAGTATCCTTTTAATGTATGTAAAAAAAAAAAAACTTTACTAACCTTGTACACCTTGCAGCAGGGTTCCTACACCTTCCCGGTACATGTTGAGTGCTTTCTTGTAATCCTTCTGCTGTTCGTGCTGCTGTGCTTCACTGATCTGCTGTGCTGCAATGAAGATGTACTGACTGTTGGCCACTTCATGCGGAGACGGGGCCTTGTGTGAGGGGATGTAAGGGGTGACTGTGGTAGTGAGGGGTGTGAGGGGTGTGAGGGGCACTGAACTCTTCCTTTCCGGGATGGTGACCTGCTTGATGGTGTTGGTGTTGAGGGGCGGCAGTGGATGGATGGTGGGAGGCGGTAGGGTGTGTTCAGATATGGTTTGGTCCTTGTGGCTGGACTCATAGTGTAAAGGTGACTCATGGACTGGGTTCTCATAGACACAGTATGATGTAGATGATGTGCTGGACACTGATGAGGTGATGGTGTGTCTTTCACTGATGTCTGAGGAGTCTATAAGGTTGGTGGTGGTGTTGTAGTCTGGTTGTGGGAACTCAAACACACTGTCCTCTGTGCTGCTACTTGGCCAAGGCAATGCACTCGGGTCAACTATTACTTTTTCTTTAACGGTCTGTCCTTCTGTTGTTCTCTGTAGTACATGGTGATTTTCCTGCAGGTTTTGACATAATATCTGCCTCTGAGATTGCTCTGAGCCTGCCAGCGTTCCAACAGATCCATTCTTCATTGTAGACACTGGCATTGTAATACTACTTCTAAGGGGCTCACAGGGTATATCAGAAGGTACAGAGTCACAAGCTTGAGTGAGGTCAGGCAGGTCAGGCAGGTCAGGGAGGTCAGTGTTGGAAGGTGGTGGTGGATTAATAGGTATTGTTGTGTATTCAGGGTTGGAACACAAGCTTAAGTCATCTTCAGATTCACTCAGCTGGGAGTAGAGAGAAGCATTGCCTTCAATACCCAGAGTTGTGGCCAGATGCTCCGCCTCCTTCGACCTGAAACCAAAACAATAACAAACTGGAACCATCATGAGAAGGACTGTATGATATTATTGAACCCAAGATTGTCAAATAGGCAGTCTATCTTGCTTGTCCAAATACATGAATGACATCAATAACTTGCCTCTTTTTAACACATTTTCCATACATAATCCAGTACTTGTATGTTGCATAAAGGTTTGTTCATCACGCTGCACATTATAACACTGTCTTGTGTTACTTGCTATGTCAACATCAGTTACTCTTACACTAATGCATTGTTACACATTTATCCATCCTTAAAATGAACAAAATATTAGCTAAAGAAAATTTTTACTTTGGTGGAACAATTTAATGTATAGATAGGTAGAAAATTTTAATTAATGAAATACCACATATTCCTAAAAGTCTTACCTTCCCTTCGAGCCTTTCCTCCTCTCTCCATACTGTCCTGCTGTCTTCTTGTCATCACTCTGTCAACAAACATCAAGTAAGAACACAATATTATTTTGTTCAAATACCCGATGAAAATATTTGTACTGTTATATGTATGTCAAAACCTTGGACAGCTGGAGGGTGGCACACATCATGAGATAATCAAATTAATTAAACACTATCTCTAATGAATTAAAATTTTCCTAAATGTTCAGATTAAGCTTACTAAATACTTATGCTTCATTAATATTAGTTACACCAGTAGAGTGGAAGGATACACCAGCAACACCGTTTTGTTTTTTTTACATTAAAAGTTTACTGGCTAAGAGAAAACAAAACAAACGTAGAAAAAACAACCTTGCATGACAGTGTAAGGTAAACCCACCTGGAAGAATGTTGTGAATGGCTCTGAGGTGAACAAGGGAGTGTGTTGTCCTATGAACCTCAGCAGGTGGAGTGTTGCCTGCCGGCGACCCTCCACCACGTCAGCCTCAAACCTGCCAACATTCACCTGCTGTTGAGTCACCTTCACCACATCCTTCACCTTCACCTTCACCACACCCTTCACCTTCACCTTCACCTTCACCACACCCTTCACCTTCACCTTCACCTTCACCACACCCTTCACCTTCACCTTCACCTTCACCACACCCTTCACCTTCACCACACCCTTCACCTTCACCACACCCTTCACCTTCATCACACCCTTCACCTTCACCTTCACCTTCATTCATCATCAACATTAAGACTTGGTTCACGTGTAGGTAACTTTCAGCAATGAGTCAAGTTATTTATTTCAGACTAACTGTTCAGGTTTAGAAAATAATAGTAAAATAATAAAAACTGTCCTTCATTATCAAATTTCAGGCTGGGTTCACGTATATACAACCTACAGCAATGAGTAAAGAAAGGAAAATAACGTCTCACCTGTATATATGTTAAGATTTAATGAAGGTAGACTAAACTAGGAACATTTGTAGGAAATGTTCAAGGTACACTATATGGAATGGACGGAAACTTTATAATACATAGATGAAGTGGAATCATTCTATAAACCTCTTAAGACACGTGATCAGATCAAATGAAATGAGTTAGTGAAAGGTTCAGAATGCAAACAAATGTGTGAAGCAAGTTTATATCAGGTCACCTTGGCGTCAGATCACTCTTGTGTAAAAATCTGAGTTATGTTTGATAGGTTAGAAATAGCTTCTAACACCTTCCCCTATCCACACACTCCCTCCATCTCCCCCTATCCACACACTTCTTCCTTGCTTGTGGAAGAGGGAGAGGAGTGTTTGGACAGGAACAAATGTAATCTCCTTGAGGTGGTTCAAATGAATGACTGATGAAGTACATTACATAACATTACATAACATTATATAACATTACATAACATTACATAACATTACATAACATTACATAACATTACATAACATTATATAACATTACATAACATTATATAACATTACATAACATTACATAACATTACATAACATTATATAACATTATATAACATTACATAACATTACATAACATTACATAACATTATATAACATTACATAACATTACATAACATTACATAACATTACATAACATTACATAACATTACATAACATTATATAACATTACATAACATTATATAACATTATATAACATTATATAACATTACATAACATTACATAACATTATATAACATTACATAACATTACATAACATTATATAACATTACATAACATTACATAACATTATATAACATTACATAACATTACATAACATTATATAACATTACATAACATTACATAACATTATATAACATTATATAACATTACATAACATTACATAACATTACATAACATTATATAACATTACATAACATTATATAACATTACATAACATTATATAACATTATATAACATTACATAACATTATATAACATTATATAACATTACATAACATTACATAACATTACATAACATTATATAACATTACATAACATTACATAACATTATATAACATTACATAACATTACATAACATTACATAACATTATATAACATTACATAACATTACATAACATTATATAACATTACATAACATTACATAACATTATATAACATTACATAACATTACATAACATTATATAACATTACATAACATTATATAACATTACATAACATTACATAACATTACATAACATTATATAACATTACATAACATTATATAACATTACATAACATTATATAACATTACATAACATTACATAACATTATATAACATTACATAACATTACATAATATTATATAACATTACATAACATTACATAACATTATATAACATTACATAACATTACATAACATTACATAGCATTATATAACATTACATAACATTACATAACATTATATAACATTACATAACATTATATAACATTATATAACATTACATAACATTACATAACATTATATAACATTACATAACATTACATAACATTATA
This sequence comes from Cancer borealis, assembly GCA_036785275.1. Lineage (NCBI taxonomy): Eukaryota > Metazoa > Arthropoda > Malacostraca > Decapoda > Cancridae > Cancer > Cancer borealis. The sequence continues at coordinate 62,026 of JAXIVD010000485.1, forward strand.
TAACATTACATAACATTACATAACATTATATAACATTACATAACATTATATAACATTACATAACATTACATAACATTTAGATCCATAATGTAGAGGCATTTATTACCAGAAGCAGTTAATGAATGATGTGATTGAGACCAAGCACATAGTCACCATACATACATACACATACATACACATACATACATACATACATACATACTGCATATATAAAAAAAGGTGTTTTACAATCTGTACTGTACTGCCTTTTAAACATAACCATTAAAATCATCACTGTGTTATTTAAACATACACACATAATTACCAAATGACACTAACTCAAGCCAACATGATGATATGCTTTACCTGTTTATTAGCAAATATATAAAACAAAACTATCTTATCTCTATAAACCCTTAACAAAATGCAAGTTCTATCCCACCTGTTGAGGATGGTGGCTCGAGGGAAGGATGGAGGCTTCCCTGCTAGGTCAAGCTTCTCATGCAGGTCAGTTATAGCCCTGTGAAGCCTTCTTATTTCAGAGTACCGCCGCCACACCACCACGGACGTACAAGCTTCAGGGCTCAGCCGAGGAAATACCTAAAGACAGTGGAAAATAATAAATAATAATATAACCTTCCCAAAGCTGCAGTTAAATAAGTCTAACCAAAAATAACCCAACCAAACCTAACCAAACCTAACGTAACCTAAAAAAAAAAGGACTTGCTTACAGGTACAGCAGCCGACGTGCTTAACTTTTGGGTAATAAAATATAAAAAGCTTATATAACTGAACATAACCAAACCAAACCTAACCTAATCAAACCTAACCTAATCTAACCATAACCTAACGAGTGCCGTATCCTCATAGTGCTCCATTATGGATAGAAAACGTGCCTAACTTTTGGGTAAAAAGCTTGTATAACCTAATCAAACCGTACCTAACGTAACATAATCAACCTAACATAACTGTGAAGATGCTTTACCAGGTATATAATAAGGCACAGGCCGGAGGAATAACAAATGAATAGCGGATGACAACGCGATACAACTGCCGTATCTCTAAGCACTTAAAAAATCAATTGTATTCTTTTCTATAATACAGCGACATAATTGTTTGGTGTGATCTGAACAAGTATCTGAGGTTGAATTTGCAGTGCATTATAAAGGTAAGGAGATATCGAGTGGGTCAAGAAACGAATCTTTAGCTAGAATTGGACATAGGCTAAGTATATCTATAGCTGTGTGGCGGGGAAGTAGGAATACAATTATAGTTTTAGACCAAAATGACAGTGAGGAGCTTGGGAAGCACCTCCTCTGTATTCTCTCCTATGAAAAGACGAGAGAGAGAGAGAGAGAGAGAGAGAGAGAGAGAGAGAGAGAGAGAGAGAGAGAGAGAGAGAGAGAGAGAGAGAGAGAGAGAAAGAGAGAGAGTGTGTGTGTGTGTGTGTGTGTGAAGGAGAGTGAAAGTGAAGGTGAGAGAACGAAGGTTAAGTTCAGACATTTACTACTTGTTTATATTTACAAGTAGCTTGGCAATAGCTGGTCTGAGGTTATAAATATTAATATAAGTATTATCAAACAGCACATAAGGAGGTCATACTCACAGTGGATTTGACCTGATAAATAGTGTATCCTTTAGGGTGACGTTTAGTGTCGCTGACCTCAAAAATCCGAGCCCAGTGATGTGTTTTGGCGGCCATCTTTGTTTGTTTACATTTCATGGTAAACTAAACTAAACTATTTCCATCACAATAATAATAATAATGATGATATATAGACAAATGAAACAAACTCCTCCTAAAGTAATAATAAACATTAATAGATCAATAATTTCAGATATAAAAGCATTATCAAAACAACATTTATCATTTTAATCCACCCGTTGAAAAGAAGAAAAACAAAAAGTTAAGTTGGTGTCTTTGGTGATAGATTTGAAGTGATTAGATTCATTTCATTCATCATTTGTTGTCTATTAATGGTGACCTTTTGAGCAGGAAAGTGTGAACACTTATAGTTTATTAACCTTCCTTCTTTCAGCAGGTGTACAATATATCCTAAGTGCCAGAAAGACCTATAATGGAAGAACATGTGGAGAAACTAGAACTACTTGTGAGTAATACTACGATAAGAATATAACAATATAAGGAAGCTACAAAAGGTTCGGTGGTGTACACGTGATAGTTCCTGTTCCAATACTCCCTTATTACCTACATCCACCCCTCATTACCATCCATAAAGCCGTCTAGTCTTCTTTTAAAACTTCCTATCGTCTGTGCACTAACTATATCTCATCACTGAGTCTGTTTCAATCATCCAACAACCTATTTGTAAACCAATTTAGGCCTATCTCTTTCATAAATGTACATTTGTTCAGTTTGAATCTGTTATTTCTTGTTCTATCCTGACTACTGGTCGTAAGAACCTTTCCTACAGCCCCCTTCTAATATTTCTAACACTTAAATACCTCAATCCGATTTAATCTATTTCAGTAATTAATAAAAAAATAATAATTTAGTCATTGATGTTAACATGACGCACTTAATACACACCAATCTGAAGGTGACAGAACCTAATGTTAACTTGACACAATGTAAGGTGACAGACAGAACCTGATGTTAACTTGACACACTTAATATAAGGTGACACTCATGACTTAATACTTTACAGTTTGGTAAAGCAGAGGCTGACCTTGAGAAACTCTCCCACAAGGTTGACTATGAGTACAAGTCTTTGAAGAACGCCCAACATTCCAATGCAAAAGTATGTACAGTAAGGTTATGTATAAATTCTTAATTGGCACTATATCAATCTTCAGTTTTGTCATTATCCAAGTAACATCACATTTTTATAATACATACTTACACATAATGCCTTTTGTCTTAATATGTTACTAATCAATTATGTAAACATTTTTGAAGTTCACAAAATAATATCATGTTTTGAGTGGTTTAAGCTCTTTGGTATAATGGTTGTATAATGGCAATGGTATAGTGGTATAAATTGTAACATGAGGTTGTCTGGGCTGGTATAAGTGTTTGCATCAGGCTGTGTTATGGTGGAAGAATGGTGTATGTGTGTGTGTGTGTGTGTGTGTGTGTGTGTGTGTGTGTGTGTGTGTGTGTATGTGTGTGTGTGTGTGTGTGTGTGTTTGCATCAGGCTGTACCGTGGTGTAAGAATGATTAACATGAGTATGTGTGTGTGTGTGTGTATGTATATGTGTTTTCAGGCGCCCAATCGTATGGTGGGGAGTGTGCCGGGCCTGAGGAAGGAGTTTGCTGAACTGGCCTCAGAAGTGGAAGAAATCAGAAAGCAGCAGCAGGAAGCCACGAGCATGGTGGAGGCACAGCTCAAGACACTGTGCAGCCAGTATGATCAACTCAGTGCTGTAGTAGGCCAGCACCAGCACCAGCAGCAGCAGTAGCAGCAGCAGCATGGGGAAGAAGCAGCCCTCTTGAGTCCAGTGGGGATGGGAATGAAAAGTACTTCTAGATGTAGTTGTACAGGAAAATTGGACTGTGGGAAGTGAAAGAACACCCACTAGATGTAGTAGAATGTGTGACCACCTTCTGTTCTGTTGTAGCTGCCTGCCTCTTGTAGTGTGGAAGGGAGTGGTGGTGGTGGTGGTGGTGTTGGTGTGATGTGATGCAAACTTCCATAACAACTATGTAAGGTAATCACAACATAAGAAGGTGTACAGGGAGGTGTGATGTGCTGTATATGCTCTTGGTCCTTTTTTTTTTTTTTTTTTTTTTTTTTTTTTTTTTTGTTCTATTATTTTTTTATTTGTATTTATTTATATATATATTTTTTTTTACTAATCATCCTGGAATGGGTATTAGGCCTTATTATTATTTTTTCTCCCATTTAAAGTTATCATTATTGTATTTTGTTTTTATTTATTGATTATTATTATTATTATTATTATTATTATTATTATCATCATCATCATCTCAAGAGTCAAGACCAATATTCCTGTATACACTGTCAGTTCAGTCTTTGGTATTCTTTCTGTGTTGTGTTTCAATCCCTCCACATTATATTACTTCACCTTTACTAGACCTCAAATTTATTCAACAGGACCAACAGTAGTACCATTTGGTGTCCTGTGACCTTTGATTGGTGTTGAACTTGGCTTTGGTCACTGATATTAACGATAGCAGGAAAGAGTTGAGGTTAATTGCTGATTTAATACATGTTAGGCTTACTTAGTACTGCGACTGATGACTGAGCATTGCAAACCAAGACAGTATCAAAACAGTTTATTGATATCATTACTTGCAAGTGTTTTGAGGTATAATTAAAGAGAACAACGAGATAATTAATTGTGTCTTCATTCAAGAGAGGAAAGGAAGTTGAGAAGTTTGATAAAAGCCAAAACACACTCGTCTGTGGTGACCTTGTAGTGAAATAACAACTATTCATTTGGTATTCTTTATTCTTTTAAAACAAATGTGTTGTGTTTATAAGTTAATAAATGCATACTTTTTTTTTCAAGGAATATCAATTACCCAAGAAAACCTGACTCCCATACTTCTAAGTTAGATGGGAAAAGATGTGTGAAAGGACAAAACATGTGAGGATGGTTATATTAGATGACAAACCAGTGTGTTGGAGGATTAGGCAGTGTGGCTAAATGTAGGGCCAACAAGTATGAAGTGGTGATAGGACTGTGGAAGTGTGTGGCTCCCCTTTGCACTATGTATGTAATTTAAACAACTATACTGTCTGGTCAAGGAATGAAGTAGATATAATTGAAGCAGTGCATAACAAGGCAGATAGGATAGCTTTAGACGCCAATAGGAATGTGTCCTATTGGCGCCTAAAGCTATCAAGTATCAGGGAGACACGTGAGATGGAACACCTTCAGAAAGAGGATAGCAAAGGCAAGGCTGAGATACATAACAAGACTACTGCAGATAATAGATGAAATAGATAGGAAAGAAAGGTGAATCAATGGAATATGTATGGAAAGTGGAAGGAAGATTCAATAAAAGTAAAAACTAGGAATGTTTACGAGTGAGGTCATGGGAGTATGGAAGCGTGTGAAATGGAAATTAATTCGTGTGTGGTATAGAAGGAAAAATATAAATGGCTATTAGGTTATGAGGGTAAGAAATTAACACTGGAATGGTAGTATGTAGTATAAAAATGTCGTAGGCTGGCTTGGACTTGTGTTGTATCTGAACCTTCCCAAGTCCAAGTCCAGGTCCAAGACGCAGTAGCGTTTTCTGTTTTGTTTGAGTGCAATGTAAATAACCCAGAGTGAACCTGCTTGGTGTAATGGCACTAATTATACGCGGATCAGCTCGTGCCTTGCAAGCATCACTGCAACACACACTGCCAAGTAAGAAGTTATTTCAATAATATATTACTTGTCACAGTGGATGGAATACAAAGGTGCCGGTTGAATATATACGTTATTTTGTTCATTTCAGTTCATTACATACACACTAAACCTGTTTTGTTAATTCTTTACTGTGTGATTGATATTTACTTAAGCTTCATTTCCTTCCTAGATGACTTCCTAGATGGTCACTCGGATAACCTTGCAGGTGTTCCCAGCAAGGTGGGGTGATCTGCTAGTAGTCTGTAGTGGAGTAAGATAAAGTTACACAAACTAACAAGTTCATTGCACAAAGGTTCTCAAAACGGAAACCATTTCGCTAAATCTGCATAACTACTGCTCAGATGATATCGATATAAATATGAAATCCTACATGCTATACATAGTGTACTCGCATAAACTGTACTAATATAGATACGGAGACAGGACCACACGTGTCCTGTATATTACTCCAAGGTAAATACAATTGTGAAGGTTTCAGGTGGTGGTCACCATTATTTACCTTGCAAAGCGTCTTGGAAGTTATGTTATGTTAGGTTGGTTTGCGTTTGGTTATATAAGCTTTTTATATTTTATTACTTAAAAGTAAGGCATTTCACCCTAGATTTTTTTTTCCGGATTGCCATAAATGGTCTATATTTGCTTATAATGGTGATCACCGCCTGAAACCTTAACAGATGTGTTGAGTGCACTATGTTAGGATCCCGATGTTGTCCTAATAACTGAGACATGGACTAATAAACATATACAACAAGCAGAAATTGCCAGCCCGGGTTATGACATAATAAGGAAAGATAGGTCAGGAAGGAAAGGTGGAGGTTGTGTAGCTTACTTACGAGAAGCGTTGAAAGCCACTGCATTAGATGAACTGGTGAATGACAACACAGAATCAGTCTGGTGTAAGATAAGGATGAATGATGGTGATATAGTGGTTGGAGTTTGCTACCGGAGCCCAACGACCAATGAAGAGGAGAAGGCTAGCTTACACCAGAGAATCACTGAAATTTGTGACTGCTATCATCAAGTTGTTGTATGTGGGGACTTTAACTATAGTACTATTGATTGGGAACTACTGCATGCTGATCCTGAAGGTCAACAGTTTTTGGACTTGGTGATGGACAAGTTTCTCACGCAACATGTAAAGGAGCCCACAAGAGAACAGAACATATTGGACTTGGTGTTGAGTTCTCACCCTGCACTAGTAAAGGATGTATATGTGTCTGCTCCTTTAGGATCAAGTGACCATAATATTGTGAATTTCAATATAAATATTGGAGCCGAAAAAGACACATGGAAGCAGTATTATTATGATTATCGGAGAGCAAAATACAATGACATGAGGAAGGAGTTCAGCAAGATTAAGTGGAGAGAGATTTTTCAAGGAAAAAATGTGTCTGGAATGTGGAAGGAATTCTTGGAGGAATACCAGAGAATAATTAATGTATATGTTCCCGTGAGATGCAGAAATGAAAGGAAGAGAAAACCATTGTGGTGGAATACCAGGATTTATCAAGCAAGGAGAAACAAACTACGTTGGTGGAAGAGATACCAGGAAACTGGTACTGAAACAGGGACTGAAAGCAGAAAAATCATCGGGTAAGGACAATATACATCCAGCAGTGATCAAGAATTTGAAGGGGAGTGTGGCATATCCCTTAAGTCTAATATTTAGAAAAAGTTTTGAAACAGGAGAGCTACCAGAAGACTAGAAGGTGGCGAATGTAACACCGATATTTAAAAAAGGATCAAAGACTGGCAAGTAATTATAGAGCAGTGAGCTTGACTTGAGTTGTGTGTAAGATGATGGAGTCACTGATTAGAGATGCAATTCTCGAACACCTGCTGGATAAGAAAGTTATAAAGGATTCACAACATGGTTTTATGCCAGGGAGATCTTGTCTAACTAACCTGTTGACTTTTTTAGAAAAAGTTACTGCCGATATAGACTCCGGGTTCCCAGTCGATGTGGTGTACCTAGACTTTTCTAAAGCTTTTGATAAGGTCCCACATAAGAGGTTAATGAAGAAGATTAAAGCTCACGGAATTGGAGGCAACATACATCGGTGGATTGAAGGATGGCTAAAAGATAGAAAACAAAGAGTTGTGATGAGAGGACAAGAAACGGGGTGGAGGCCAGTAAAGAGTGGTGTGCCACAGGGATCTGTGTTGGGACCCATTCTGTTTGCCATATACATCAATGATTTGGACGACGATATAATCTCACACATTTTGAAATTTGCGGATGATACAAAAATCTTTAGAAAAGTAACAACCCAAGGAGAAGTTAATGGTCTACAAGAAGATCTGAATAAGTTATATGAGTGGTCAGAGGAATGGCAAATGTTATTCAACGTAGGAAAATGTAAATGCATCCACATTGGTTACGGCAACAAGAACCACACATACAGACTTGGGGATCAGGAGATTGTGAATGAAGACCAGGAGAGGGATTTGGGAGTGAAAATAAACGAGACATTAAGTCCGAGTGCACATATTGCAGATATAGTTAAAAGGTGATGGGAAACATCAGGAGGACTATAGAATATAAGAATAAAAACAATATAGTGTGTTTATATAAATCCCTGGTGCGTCCACACTTGGAATACTGCCAGCAAGCTTGGAGACCATATTATCAACAGGACATCGACAACATAGAAAAAGTGCAGCGGAGAATGACAAGGATGATCAATGGCATGGGAGAGTTCAGCTATGAAGAGAGACTCAGGAAGACAGGCTTGGTGACCTTAGAGATGAGGAGGCTCAGAAGTGACCTGATTGAAGTGTTCAAAATAATGAGAGGACTGGAGGGGCTAAGAAGGGATGATTTCTTTATCATGGACCACAGAAAAAGTAGAGGCCACTCATATAAGATTTTTAAGCAAAGACCACGACTAAACATTAGGAAATATTACTTTGCAAACAGAATTGTTGATGAGTGGAACAACCTGCCTAGAGAAGCAGTACAGGCCGAATCAGTGAATAGTTTTAAGGCAAAGATTGACCCATTGATAAGGCAAGTGGGAGGGGGGGGGGGGCATTATATGAGCCAGCGCAGGCTTACTGCCCCAATCCTGAACCGACCACCTCAAGATTGACTCTGAGGTGGAGTTTGGTAAGACATTTATAGTATGCAAGACTTCATATTATATCAATATCGTACCAACAGTAGTTATGCAGATTTACTTTTAAGAAGTGGTTAATGAGTTAGATTTTCTGATGTGTATATGCAGTTATATTTTTACATATCATACCTAACGTGATAGTTTGATTTAGTATTCAAATTTTGGCAAGTAATGGATGGAAGAGGGTATGGTATAATAAATATGTTCAGTACTTCTTTTAGGGATGTCGTATTTAGGTAGTTAGTGGACAGACGGTAGGGAGTTTTAAAAGAAGACTAGATGGCTTTATGGATGGGGATGAGAGGTGGGTGTAGGTAATAAGGGAGTATTGGAATAACAGGAACTACCACGTATACACCCGCGGGCCTTTTGTAGCTTTCTTATATTGTTATGATTGTCATGTTGTTATGTTTCTTCCTTAGGATCAGTGAGCAGTGTAGCAGCAGCAAAATGGCAGATTGTGGGGTCAGCATTTATCACTCGTCCACCTGTAGTCTGTCCTCCAATGACTCCCACTGAACAGCAGTACTCTCAGGTAAGATATTCTGCATTATTTTCAATTCTTATTTGTATTATTATATATAGTTTTACATATCATTATTGCTCTCATTGTCCTCCCTTTACACTGAGAAGGAAAGATTACATGATGGTAAAAAGCAGGATAATAATTGTCCATTGATAAAGGGGAAATGTTATCAGTTGTCATATTTGTATTGCTTTTCTTTTGATAGTAATACAATAATGTTATGGTTGTTTCAGATGATTGCTGCCATAGAATTAGAGAATTCCCTGAAAAGTGACCATGAGATCAGAGCCGAGCAAGACCGAATCAACGTGGAAATAATGAAGACTGGGGAGGCAGATGAACTGGATATTGAGGAAGCTTCTAAACAGACTGCTGTAGAGTTTGAGGATGCTTGTTCTGAAGACCTGAAAGACTTTAAATCTACTTGGCTGGATAAAGGTACACCAAAACATATTGAAATTATCAACTTGGCTTACATCATAGTAATGTTAATTCAACTTAATTTTTTACCTCACTTAATTATGAGCTATCTTCAAGGAGGTGACCAATACAGAAAGGTTTTAAACTCCCTTACAAATATATGCTTCTTGTGTGGTTGAGTAATGGTATAGAAGATGGGGAATGTTTTCAGCGAGTGGTGAAGTGAAGGACGTGAAGAGCATTGAGCGTGCCCTTGAGAGGTCATTGGTCCTGGTGGTGAAACAGAAGCTGGGCAGTAACCAGGAATGGGTATTTCCACACACACCTTGGCAGCCCGGAGAAACACTTAGACAGGTGAAGCATTGACTCATTTCTCACCTTCATATTATAGATAGAAACTAACTAGGATTTAAAAAGATTTGATTAGTATATACGTACTTATTGAGTCTATTTTTATGATATTATGCATCAAAAATTGTGCATATAGAAGCATAGAAGCATGGAATAAACGATGCAAAAGTAATTAATGCAAGAAATATTCATGATTTCAAAAGCAAACTGGATAATATGAGCATAACTCTTTTCCTGTATATAACAATTAGGTCAATGTAATGAGTGACTCTTTATGTTTGCAGACGTGTGAGCGATTAGTTCAAGAGACGTGTGGAGGGGACTTGAAGGTGAAGTTTATGGGCAATGCTCCGTGTGGATTCTACAAGTACAAGTATCCAAAAACAATACGCAAAGAAGGATTCATTGGTGCTAAAGTTAGTAAATCTTTGTCCTGTCTTCCAGTAGCATTGAATCTCCTTGTAATGAGTGATAAGAAGTAGTTTATAATGTGTTTGCTAGATATGTAACAATGAAGGTGATGCATGACTCTAGAATTAGTAATAAGAAATGCAATTATAATCTGATACTACATGTAAGGACTTCTATTAGATGGAATTAACTCATTTAATTACTGGCATGAAACCGCTTTAAATCGATTCTCTCTCTCTCTCTCTCTCTCTCTCTCTCTCTCTCTCTCTCTCTCTCTCTCTCTCTCTCTCTCTCTCTCTCTCTCTCTCTCTCTCTCTCTCTCTCTTTATTTTTTGTGACCAAGAAACATGATCTACATTCGTTCCATCACACTTTCCCCATAAACTTTACCAATACTTGAGTGACTTCTACCTTTATCTATAATTTCCAAGTTTATTTCTACTTCCCTTCCCTTCCCTTCCTTCCCTTCCAATGCTATGTTAACTCACTTGTCTTGTATATCTACTTTATCATAGTCTAACCTAACATGCAGGGATCCAGTTTTCTATGGTGTATAGTTAGTATTAATTAGTGCACTGTAGCATTGATCTGTTATGTTAATCCTAAATACTTTATTATACCTCTTTGTATTAAGATAATGTTGATATAGAAGAAAAGGTGATTTATTTAATTAAAACTTTCGTTCTTACCTTAATTGCTCATTTTTTTCATTTTTTTTTTTCAGGTGTTATACAAATTCAGTTGAAAAAAAGATGATTTGTTCAACTCAAAAACTTTTGTCTTAAATTTTCATTGTGCATTTTTTTTTTTTCAGGTGTTCTTTTACGAATTCAGTTAAAGAAAAGATGATTTGTTCAACTCAAACTTTCTTCTTTTTTCCAGGTGTTCTTTTACAAGTGTCAGGTGAGAAGCCAAGATGGATGCATCACACCCGGAACAAACATTGTGGATCACGAGTGGCTGACACAGGATGAGTTGGATTCCAGGTTCAGACAGTCCTACGCTAAATCCATCTCACAGTTTTTGGTTTCGGATAGATAGAAGCATTTTTTGTATATAATTTTCTGAGTTTTTAACGTGTTTAGCGAATTTATATCAATGTGAAGGTAGTGTATATACTGAAGTGAACCTAAATAATAGAGGAGGAGAATTATATAGTTGTTTTCATCATCACCTTTTTTGTTATACGGTACAGTAGAGAAGAGAAGAGAGTCACTAAGTAAGTCAATCCACTCACTCTCCATACTTGTTGACTGTTCTCGAGTAGATGTTGAATTTAATAATAATAATAATAATGATAATAATAATAATAAACGGGTTATTGATAAGAGATGTGCTGCCCAAATGCTGAAAATATACAGTAGGGAATGTACAAAATGATGGTTGAAAAAATTAATAATAACAATAATAAATGATAATAAGATTAGCAAAATAAAACTAAATCTAACACTGGGCAAGTATTTATTGATTTGATATTTTCACCATTGTGGATACTGCATGATTTAACTTTGTATATGTGTGTGTGTGTGTGAGAAGGGATGGTATAATCAAGAGAAGTTTCTACCACTATCATGCATCACTTTCCTTTTCTTTAGTTACACTTATGTACTGCACCAACCAAACACTTTTTTTAATTGTAACATTATCTTGGCATTATGCTACACCTACACTCTCTAAAGTACATAATACATACTACTGATCTCTGACCCGATGACCAGTGTTGCCACCAGTGATCCCAGCATAATGACAACTCCTTACTAACCAACATGAGTCTGTGTCCTGAAACTGCACTGCTCCTTCAGGGAATAGATATGGGATGTGAGCCAACAAGTTGTGATTGCTTGGGTAACCTGGAGTGGACAGGCAGCTGATACAGATGAGTGGATAAGGTTGGGGGAGGCTGTTGTCCTGTACTGGACTCATAGAGGTTGATGATGAAGTTAGCAGGACCAGAAGGATGGGAATCATGGTCATGTATTTATTTTGTTTTATTTATTTATTTTTTTTACATTAAAAGGGTATTGGCCAAGGATAAACAAAAATGTATATAAAAAAAATCCCGCTATGTATGTGTGTTCCTCTAAGAAATATGGTCTATGTTACATCCTGACCAGTAGGTAGATAGTAATACAGATAAATACTATATGCTGTTGTGGTGGCATGCTCAGCTAACAATTGATAGATTATCTCCTTTCAAATCCTGGTTTAAATGGATACAAAAATGGGTTTATCCTCAAAGCTGTCAATCCTATTCAACTAACAGAAAATAGCAATGTGAGTAAGCCAAAGAGAGACTTTATTATCCCAGCACACTTGATGTGTGAGTAAGTGTGTGTATGTGTGTGTGTGCTTCCTCTAAAAGACAAAAAATGATCTGTCCCACAATAAAAGTATATGGAAAAAAAATTGAAAAATATATAATGAGATGTTAATACTTGGTTACTTGGTGTTTGTTTAGAGGTCTATGCCTCACAGCCATGGTGGACCACCGCTGCACCACTGTGGTGCCCGACCACAGCAGTTCCTCCCAGTAAACAACTTTTAGCATCACAAGCCCCGGGCGGGGGACCCGATCTGCCGACCAAGCTAATGCAAGGCCAGCGCGCGCTACCACTGTACTAATCAGGAGGCCGTATATTTTTATTTATGGGAGATTTGTTTTCTCCCCCCTGAAAGCGGGTCACAAACCCCGTCTGAGATCAGGTACCTCATTACTGTTTGGTGAACAGGGACCACACACTTATAAGAGACTATGTCCATATGTCTCCTACCCGGCGCGGGGATCGAGCCCGCGACCTCTCGCTTGTGGGGCGAGCGTCCTAACCACTAGACCACGGGGTGTGCATAAGAATGATTCAAGACAAAACAGCTCTACATTTGTCAAAAATCACAAATCTCTCTCTCTCTCTCTCTCCTATAGCCCTTTAACAATGGTCCTAGTAGTTAAGATGCCTCATGAATAGCTACACTGTAGTCCATACCATTTGATACAAGTTATAGTATTTAAAATCTATGGAATCAAGAAGTAATCATAAAATTTTATAAAAGCCAAAATTAACTTAATTAGTCGCAAACCACATACTATAGTCTTCCCTAATAGGTAATTTTACAGAGAACCACAATAAATAATTAATAATGTAAGGTATTGTATTATAATAGCTTAAGAAATAGTGGGGCAAAGAATTCGATCGACTTGCTAATTATTAAGGTTCAGAAATTATGATAAGGTTGACGTAAATATTGCGTCATTAGTCACCTTTTACTAACAGCAGGAATATATACGTACTGTACTAAAATTCTTATAGTACACACCTCGATCAATATTTATATGTACTTTATTTATTATCAAGATTACTGGTTAACCAGCGACATTAATAAATACAGGAATGACACCATTGATGTTATTATATGTAATATATCTACCCAGGAAGTCTCAACAAACTACAATAAATTGATATACGTGTGGACATACGTTTAATTAGATTTTCATAGCTTGGTGTATTGTAATATCAACAAGTGTAACAGGAAAGCTAATAGTTTTACTCTGATCACAGGGAAAACGTTTTACTACTGGGAACGTAAATGTTGGAAAAGCTGCGGCTATTTTTATCATATTTGGTCATAGTGAGGAATGGATGCAACTTATGCCGTACAATGGAATGGACATAACTTCATTAGTGGATCAGTAGTGTATAAGGCCTATGTACTATATTTGCATCATGTTATTAATTGTTGCTATATATAAATGTGACAGGCGTAAGGTATACATATAAGGTGTTTTTTTTTTGTTTTTTTTAACTTATTACTTGTAAGGTCGGTCTGCTCACCGCTCCGAACAGCACTTAGTTATGTTCACGTCAATATAGATTCACCATTATATCCCACTTGGAAACTGTACTACCTTAAAAAAATAGATAGAAAAATAAATAGATACATATATTGTTATATATATAAACATACAACAAAGGAAGAGCGAGCTAGGACGGAACCTGATGACCTCCAAAGAGGAAGTCAATTATGATGTATTGAAACAGACTTGACATCATAAGAAATAAAATTTTAATGAAACAAATACCACGAGGCGAGCAAATATAGTAATACTAGTAATAATAGTAGTAGTAGTAGTAGTATTAGGGTGGTAGTGGTGTAGGATGAGTGCGCGTGCGCGTCAGCACTTGGTCAGTCACAGCCTCACACGCCGAATGTGTAAACAAGGATCTGTTTCCCTTATTTATTGAGCAGGGAAAAGCCAGCCAGTGTGATTGAGTGAACATGCATGCCATTGAAGGCTCGTCCAATGTTCCTGCGTTCCTTACTAAGCTGTGGCGCCTCGTGGATGACGCAAAGACCAACGATCTGATCAGCTGGACCCAAGTAAGGAAGGAACTAACACACACACACACAGATACACATGCACACATACTATACACATGTCTTTCTGTATTACTCTTTGCTTTCTCCAACTGGTGCAATATTAATACAACTTTGGTCCACGTATAACTGTTGTTGGGTCGATGTTAGGATGAGTTATATTTAGTTAATGTAGTGCAGTAATAACTTGTTTTCCCTTCAATCAAAACACAAATGAAAATAATAAATAAAAACTCACTATTTCCCAAGGTGACTCACGAATCAAAAGTTGCAATGCCTCACAAATTTACAGACAAAGTTGTACATCATAAGTAGTTATAAATGTTAACAACAATAAATAGTGCTTTGTAGGATGGGTTGTAACACTACAACTGTATTTACCTAGTTGTATACAGGAACCTGAGCTACACTCGTGTAGTACTGTCTCCGTATCTATATTTGTGCAATTTTTCCTTCAGTTGTTGTATATTCTTTGCCATTATCACCTCTTCCTTCAGTCCATTCCAAGTATCTATATTATTACAGTTTTTCCTTCAGTTGATGTACATTCTTTGCCATTATCACCTCTTTCTTCAGTCCATTCTAAGTATATATGCTTATACACCATTCACATATTAATTTGACAGCATCAAACAGCAATGGTTATCAGGCTACAATAACATAAATGAAAGTGTCAAACATGCACCATATTAACTTAACACCAGCTCATGAAAATATTGCATCATTACAATAACACAGCCAAGTTTTCCTTTATGTATGTGTTTATATCATTATAAGGTTGTTTTCATTGTATATACTTTATACATTTTTATTTTAGGCTTCCTAGAAATTTTGGGTGAGGTTTTTTCCCAGGCAGGATCTGATTTTTTGTATAATATATCAAGTTATAGTAGGTGTTATTTTTAGTGTGATTCCAGGCCACTGTATGAAATAGAGTGGTTTCTATTTGAATGATTTTGTTATTATTTCACAACACATCGGAATGTATTCAAAACTAAGTTATTTTACTGTCAAATGACTTTAACTGTCAAATGACATGAACTGTCAAATGACTTTAACTGTCAAATGACATGAACTGTCAAATGACTTTAACTGTCAAATGACATGAACTGTCAAATGACTTTAACTGTCAAATGACATGAACTGTCAAATGACTTTAACTGTCAAATAACATTAACTGTCAAAAACATTAACTGTCAAATAACATTAACTGTCAAATAACATTAACTGTCAAATAACATTAACTGTCAAATTACCTTAACTGTCAAATAACATTAACTGTCAAATTATATTAACTGTCAAATAACATTAACTGTCAAATAACATTAACTGTCAAATTACATTAACTGTCAAATAACATTAACTGTCAAATTATATTAACTGTCAAATAACATTAACTGTCAAATGACATGAACTGTCAAATAACATTAACTGTCAAAAACATTAACTGTCAAATAACATTAACTGTCAAATGACATTAACTGTCAAATAACATTAATTGTCAAATTACCTTAACTGTCAAATAACATTAACTGTCAAATAACATTAACTGTCAAATAACATTAACTGTCAAATAACATTAACTGTCAAATGACCTTAACTGTCAAATAATTAACTGTCAAATGACATTAACTGTCAAATAACATTAACTGTCAAATTACCTTAACTGTCAAATAACATTAACTGTCAAATTACATTAACTGTCAAATAACATTAACTGTCAAATGATATTAACTGTCAAATAACATTAACTGTCAAATGACATTAACTGTCAAATAACATTAACTGTCAAATGACCTTAACTGTCAAATAACATTAACTGTCAAATGACAAACTATCAAATAGCCTTAGCTGTCAAATGACCTTAGCTGTCAAATTACCTTAACTATCAAATAACCTTAACTGTCAAATGATCTTAACTGTCAAATATCCTTAACTGTCAAATGTCCTTAACTGTCAAATGACCTTAGCTGTCAAATGTTCTTAACTGTCAAATGTCTTTAGCTGTCAAATGACATTAACTGTCAAATTACCTTAGCTGTCAAATGACCTTAACTGTCAAATGACCCCCTGCTGTCAAATGACATTAACTGTCAAATTATCTTAACTGTCAAATGACATTAACTCAAATGACATTAACTGTCAAATGACCTTAACTGTAAATGACATTAACTCAAATGACATTAACTGTCAAATGACCTTAACTGTCAAATTACTTTTACTGTCAAATAATCTTTACTGTCAAATGACCTTAACTGTCAAATGACCTTAACTGTCAAGTGACCTTAACTGTCAAGTGACCTTAACTGTCAAATGACATACATAATTGATGTATTGACTGCCCTTGTAATGCAGCTGTTGTCAAAAGCACTGCAAACCATGTATACATTAACTACGTGTGTTTGGTATATTAGTGTACGTGTATATAACTTTGTATAACTTTGTATAAGCTTTACTTTTTAATATGACATTTTCTACGCTATGGTGTGGCTGGAAAACAATATCATCGTGAATGATACCTGTAATATAGTTTTAGAATATAGATGTTCAATGATAACTGAGAATGTTTATGGTAAATGTGTTTGTTTTTTTCAGAATGGCAGGAGTTTCATTATCCAGAACCAAGCCAAGTTTTCACGGGAACTGCTGCCACAATATTACAAACACAATAATATGGCCAGTTTTGTACGTCAGCTCAATATGTGTAAGTCTTACTGATCATTATTATTTATTTCTCAGTAAAGTAATTTAATTTGTTTATATTTAGAACTATATATTCATTACCTCATTTTGATACTTCTATATATACTTCTATTTCATTTAGAAAGAAGAATGTGGTAAAATAAGTCTGAAAAAATATATAGATATAGATAGATAGATAGATAGTGGAAAATTCGAGCAAGTACACACAAAAAAAAAATCACTTAAATTTCATGAAAATGTCTTATTCAGTTAAATATTCAGCAAACATTTATTATATAGCTACAGTATACGTTGTATGCCTTTTGGTGGAGTCAAATTTTCACTTTATACTGATTATTTCTTACTGATTAATGAAAATTAAATTGTAAAAATAATCTTATGGTTAAATGAATGATAAAGACTCCTTGTATTTGGTTTTATTTGGTTGTATATTGATGCCGTTTACATAAGCTCAACCTTTGTTTCAGATGGTTTTCACAAGGTTGTGTCGGCTGACTCTGGAGGGCTGAGGGTGGAGCGGGATGACATGGAGTTTGCACATCCACACTTCCTGCTCGGACAAGAAAACCTTTTAGAAAACATCAAAAGAAAGGTACTTCATTGCATTATTTTATTACACATTCCTATTTAGTAAGAGACATGACCTCTTTCCAATAGCTGAGGTCCTCTATTTGCAATGATTTCAACTCACATATTTGTTGTTAGTGTGATTGTAAAATTCAACTTGAATTATGTAGATTGAAGATGTTAATGAATTGCAGTGATTAGCTAACCTAAAGAACATTATGTAAAGGGAGAGTTTTCATGATTTAAAACTGACCATAAGCATGTAATTTAGCTGTGTATTTATTATTCTGAACACATAGGTAAATATTACCCATTCCCTACATACAAAACTTTGAAATCATAGCTACTGATCCTCACAGACTGTATATATGACTGACAGGTTTCTTTCTTCATACATTCCATCAGAGTTTTTTCAACCATTAGTTCCATGATCTCATTTCTCAATAAGTTTTCTCTGCCAGCTTCCAAAATTTTCCCACTTTACTTCCCTACAGTTCTTCACCCTTGAGTATGTGTTTGTTGGTGTGTTCTGCTTCACTTTTCATGGTCGTTAAGGCAGTCTGATTACACTAAAACCTCTATAATTTGATCTAATTAAGGGGAGACCTGGATCGAATTAGCCGAAAGTCTGAAATATCCGATTATTATCTCCTTAGCCCCTCCACACAATAAAAACTCATTTAAACATGCCAAACAGCACAGATTGTAGTATTTGTACTCACCCAAACATGGCTGATACTGAAGTGTTGAAATGCAGTACATACTATACTCTGTCAAGCCAAGTCTGTCAATAACAAAATTCACGATATCGGAACAGTTGAAAAATTTGAACTCTGCCCAAAATTTGAATTATACGGGTTCAAATTATCGAGGTTTTAGTGTACTTACATATAGTTGTCTTTGGTGGTACATTTGTCAATATTAGATTTCTTTTCTTTCCACAATTAATGGCTGTTTATTTAGTTAGCCCTGTATTGGTGTTTGTCTGCAAGAATACTACCACCATGTTCCTTGCTACTCATAAAGGGTGACAGAAAGCAACGGAGTGAGGGGTCTGGGCAGCCCCTCCTCTGTATTCTCTCCTATGTAAAGACAAGGCACAGCAGGGAAGGGAGAGTAAAGTTTCCCTGAACCCTAAATGCTTTGTTTCACCTCCTCACTTTTAATGGAGATTTCTATTTATCTAACTATCTATAGACCACATTAAAAGGAGGTTGACGTATATATAGATAGATATTTAGTACCTCTACTTTGATAGCATTCCTTGTCAAAATAATGTTTCCCATCACATTATTATTGTTATTATTTTTCTTCTTCTTATTTTCTTATCCACACAGTATACTTTTCTCTCATCAATCCTTTGGTTTGGTTCCCGTCAATTCTACTGTTTTTATTTTATTTTTTTTTTTTCATTTTTCCAATTTTTGTTCTTGCTGAGAGAAAATCATCTGTATTTGTGTCTATTTGTGTGCGTTGGAATAATTGGAATCACACCATTTATGTAGGGGATTTAGAGAAGGTATTGTGTCTCTGTTCCGTTACACCATACAAAGATCCGAACACCTTATCATTAAAGTGAGCTGTGGCTAGGTAGGATATGGGATGAATTAGATTTTCATTCACTTTTATCTACTGTGAATAAGAACCATTGATACTAAGTTTAGTTGGAGGTATTCTCTCTCTCTCTCTCTCTCTCTCTCTCTCTCTCTCTCTCTCTCTCTCTCTCTCTGTCTCTGTCTCTGTCTCTGTCTCTCCCAGTCCCCCCTCCCCCCCTGAAGAGCACTGGCTAGAGGGCTGTGCTCGTGTGTAGGTTCCCTTCACGTCTCTTACAGCAACAACGTAGACTTGCAAGCGATGGGATCGTTTTTACTCAGATTCCAAGTGGCCGCACTGTGATGGTGGAAGACAACAAGAATGTGAGCAAGCTGTTGAACGACGTGAGGGACATGAAGCGCGACCAGGACTCAATGAGCTCCAAGCTACTCAACCTGAAGCGGGAGAATGAGGCTCTGTGGCGGGAGTATGCTAACATGAGGCAGAAGTTCACCAAGCAGCAACAGATCATTGAGAAGGTGAGTTAGGTTAGGTTAAGTTAATGAAGGGGAGTTAGGTTAGGTTAGGTTAGGTCAATGAAGGTAAGTTAGTTTAGGTCAAGAAAATGTTTATTTTTATTTATTTATTTATTTATTTTTATTGACTTCTTGATAGCGATGATGAGAATATGATGTTGATGTTATTAATTTGTTTCCTTGTTCAATATTATGTTTTGTTTTTGCAGTTGATTCACTTCCTGATAGCGATGGTGAAGAGTCCATCCAAGGGTCTGGTGCCCAAGAGGAAGTTCAGTCACCTGGCCTTGGAGGGAGGCGATGAGAGTGCTTCTCTATCTAAAATCAATACAATACACCAATTCTTGCAAGGAAACTCTATAGATGTAAGTGTGTTGAGTCTGTCTCCCATGTTGGTGTTTATAGATACATAGTGAATATTCATGATTGTATTTGTTTCTCCTTTTTATTCTTGTCTTTTTCCTGCTTTCCATTTTCTTTTTGAACATTATTTTCCATTGATAGATGTAGTAAGTAATGCCATTGTGTGTGTGTGTGTGTTTGTGTGTGTGTGTGTGTGTGTGTGTGTGTGTGACTTATAGAGTTATTAGTAATACCATCATGTGTGTGTGTACGTACAGGTCCTTGGTCCGAGTGAGGCTAACAATGGTGGCGCTCAGATCCAGGAGGTAATGGAGGACTCAGACTCAAGCCAAGGAAGTAGTAGTAGTGGTGGTGGTGGTGGTGGTGGTGCTGCTGCTGCTGCTGTTGCTGCTTCTACTGCTTCTCACCACAATTTAACACAAAATGACAAGTACGTGCACCAACGAACTCATTACATTACTTTTCACACCAAGATTTATTTATTTATTTATTTTAATTTTATTATTATTTATTATTTATTTGTTTTATTTATTTATTTATTTATTTGTTTTTGTGTGATGGCCTGCAGCAGGTGTAGGGTATCTGGTGCCGGCTCTGATGTCTTGTGTAGGAGTCATTGAAAGCCGTCGTGTCCATGCTTGACACTCCACACAAAAAAATTATTACTAAGTTTGGCTAATGATATATCTATACATTTTTTTTTTTGTATATACAACTGACTCACAGTTTTCTATATATGAAATGTGGCACCAGACAAAAAAAAAACAAAAAAAACACTACATTAATCTAAATCAATATTAAAGAGGCATAGCTTGGATTATTGGCATTGTATTCCTTTTCTGTTTTCTTCTATGTAGCCAGCCAGCTATTAAATATCAACTATTCTTATATATCCATTTTGTTGAAACTATATTTATCATTGGTTACTGAGGGTGAAGATTCAAAGTTTGCAAATAAAAACTCGTAATGGATTGGTTTAAGTATAAATGTGTTTTGTTGTAAGTGAAGATGTGTTCTTTTTACTGTTCTTTTCATGTGTGTTCTTTTTACTGTTCTTTTCATGTGTGTTCTTTTTAATGTTCTTTTCATGTGTGTTCTTTTTAATGTTCTTTTCATGTGTGTTCTTTTTACTGTTCTTTTCATGTGTGTTCTTTTTAATGTTCTTTTCATGTGTGTTCTTTTTAATGTTCTTTTCATGTGTGTTCTTTTTACTGTTCTTTTCATGTGTGTTCTTTTTACTGTTCTTTTCATGTGTGTTCTTTTTACTGTTCTTTTCATGTGTGTTCTTTTTAATGTTCTTTTCATGTGTGTTCTTTTTAATGTTCTTTTCATGTGTGTTCTTTTTAATGTTCTTTTCATGTGTGTTCTTTTTACTGTTCTTTTCATGTGTGTTCTTTTTACTGTTCTTTTCATGTGTGTTCTTTTTAATGTTCTTTTCATGTGTGTTCTTTTTAATGTTCTTTTCATGTGTGTTCTTTTTAATGTTCTTTTCATGTGTGTTCTTTTTAATGTTCTTTTCATGTGTGTTCTTTTTACTGTTCTTTTCATGTGTGTTCTTTTTAATGTTCTTTTCATGTGTGTTCTTTTTAATGTTCTTTTTAATGTTCTTTTTAATGTTCTTTTCATGTGTGTTCTTTTTACTGTTCTTTTCATGTGTGTTCTTTTTAATGTTCTTTTCATGTGTGTTCTTTTTAATGTTCTTTTCATGTGTGTTCTTTTTAATGTTCTTTTCATGTGTGTTCTTTTTAATGTTCTTTTCATGTGTGTTCTTTTTACTGTTCTTTTCATGTGTGTTCTTTTTAATGTTCTTTTTAATGTTCTTTTTAATGTTCTTTTCATGTGTGTTCTTTTTAATGTTCTTTTCATGTGTGTTCTTTTTAATGTTCTTTTCATGTGTGTTCTTTTTAATGTTCTTTTCATGTGTGTTCTTTTTACTGTTCTTTTCATGTGTGTTCTTTTTAATGTTCTTTTCATGTGTGTTCTTTTTAATGTTCTTTTTAATGTTCTTTTTAATGTTCTTTTCATGTGTGTTCTTTTTACTGTTCTTTTCATGTGTGTTCTTTTTAATGTTCTTTTCATGTGTGTTCTTTTTAATGTTCTTTTCATGTGTGTTCTTTTTAATGTTCTTTTCATGTGTGTTCTTTTTAATGTTCTTTTCATGTGTGTTCTTTTTAATGTTCTTTTCATGTGTGTTCTTTTTAATGTTCTTTTCATGTGTGTTCTTTTTAATGTTCTTTTCATGTGTGTTCTTTTTAATGTTCTTTTTAATGTTCTTTTTAATGTTCTTTTCATGTGTGTTCTTTTTAATGTTCTTTTCATGTGTGTTCTTTTTAATGTTCTTTTCATGTGTGTTCTTTTTACTGTTCTTTTCATGTGTGTTCTTTTTAATGTTCTTTTCATGTGTGTTCTTTTTAATGTTCTTTTCATGTGTGTTCTTTTTAATGTTCTTTTTAATGTTCTTTTTAATGTTCTTTTCATGTGTGTTCTTTTTAATGTTCTTTTCATGTGTGTTCTTTTTAATGTTCTTTTTAATGTTCTTTTTAATGTTCTTTTCATGTGTGTTCTTTTTAATGTTCTTTTCATGTGTGTTCTTTTTAATGTTCTTTTCATGTGTGTTCTTTTTACTGTTCTTTTCATGTGTGTTCTTTTTAATGTTCTTTTCATGTGTGTTCTTTTTAATGTTCTTTTCATGTGTGTTCTCTCTAATACC
Source organism: Cancer borealis (assembly GCA_036785275.1). Classification (NCBI taxonomy): domain Eukaryota; kingdom Metazoa; phylum Arthropoda; class Malacostraca; order Decapoda; family Cancridae; genus Cancer; species Cancer borealis. The sequence continues at coordinate 84,965 of JAXIVD010000485.1, forward strand.
AACAGTTTAGAGGAGCAAGTGATTGTGTCAGACTTTGAGCCAGGACCCATCTTGGACATAGATGGAGAGGCTCATGAGTTCATTGATGTAACCAGCCCCGATCATATCAGTGGTAAGTGTGTGTATGTATCAGTGGTAAGTGTGTGTACGTGGACCAGATCATGTCAGTGGTAAGTGTGTGTACATGACCTACATCATATCAGTGGTAGGTGTGTAGGTAATCCATGGGAAACAATAATGTCAACAGGACCTGCCTTGTGTAGGTCAACTTGCCTTTTACACCTTCCTTACTTTCTTATGTTTATCACAATATTACATTTTGATGAATCGTAATTGGAAAATAATTTGGGATAACTGAGATGTAACTTCTTTATTATGTTTACATGTTAAAGTGTTTATTTTTTGTGCCATATACAGGAAAGTCCTATTTTTTTCAACAATTTTTCTGATGTTCAATTGCATTATTTGAATCCCTGAGTAATTAGTGGATTGCAGGTGTAGAGAACAGGTGTGTTTTGGGTTTAGTTTGGACCTTGTGTATTGAATGGCACCAGAATCACACCACCACTATTACCACCAATAATACATTTAATAAGTATAGTGCATTACAGATTGATGAGTTGGTGATTGTTTTGTTGATGAGTTTCAGCCACGAGTGTAGTGAGTCCACAAGGCACAGTAATGATGAGCACCATCACCAACCCCTTGATGGACGAGGATCCTCTGAGTCCTGAACTGTTAAACGTTGTGGACCCGAGCGATGTGACCCAATCCTTCAAATACGCGGCCAGCTATACTGATCCCCTCACCACAAGGTAGGAGAAAGGCTAAACTAAACTAAACTGGACATGTTACATAAAGAAAACAATAGTATTTATCTTATTAAGTGTTAAATGTTTTGGGATTAGTAACACCAGCTCACAAAATTGCATTCATATTTGATCTATCTATATATCACACTGTTATTCCCATAGAAGGGAAGCCATACACACATATACACACTCCTCTCACAGTTTTATTATTGTTTTCCATGCACTTGTATCGCACACAATGATCCTTCCTTGTTCCACACACACACACACACACACACACACACACACACACACACACACACACACACACACACACACACACACACACACATACACATTCCTCTTTCATTCAATGCTTTCCACACAGTCCATCAATCTCCTCATTGATGCCTCTCACACTGCTCTGCTCTGCTGGATCAGCCAACTCTCTCGTAACATCAGTTCTCCTTCCCACCTCCTCATTTCTCACTCAGTCTACACGTGTTACTCCACACACACTCCTCAGACACACACCTCATCTCCATTACCTTTCATCTCTTCTTCTCTGCTACGGCTGTACTCCACGTTTCAGGCCCATATAGTGCAGTTGACACAGTTACTCCTTCCTGTAACCTTCTCTTTACATTCATTGCCATCATTCAATGAGTAAACCCTTTGATTGGTGCATGGTGTGTGTTTGTTGCAGTGTGGTGTGTTCCACTGGTGACAAGAGTGGAGCAGCAGCAGCAGCAGCAGCAGCAGCAGGTGGAAGCAGTGCCTCGTCTCAGACACCTTCACTCAACACACAACTACTTAGTGTAAAGCAGGAAGGAAAGAAAAAGTCTGTAACAGCACAAAAGACGCCGCCTGAGGATGCCTCCATGAGACTTGCTGTTCCAGATAAAAGCATGAAGTAAGCTATATATCTTGAAGGAGTTAATTAGTTAATTATATATATGTTTTATGAATTAATAGGTGAAGCCAGTTAGTTCTTCATAACATAAAATCTTGCTTAGTTCTGTTATTTTAAGTGAAGTTTGAGTTTTAAGTTCATTATCGTGATACAGCTTTAGTGGCTGATTTGGAGGAGAAATTGTGTCAGTTAGCAGAAGAATGTGTAGGAGTGTAGAAGGAGGATTGTGTCTGGAGGTGACGATGTTATTGGCAACATTTCCAAGTCAGTTTTATTCAAGGTTGAAGAGTTGAAGAAAAGATGGTCCATATAACTGCTCTTTATTCTCATTGATTGGAGACAATCTACCATTTTGAAGGAAAATATATTATGATGATATTAGTTGATACAGTACTATTACTTATTTCATATTAGTAATTGATATATACATTGGAAGTCTGATGCATTCCAGGATAATGTTATTCATATGTTAGGAAATATTGCTTACTTTGTGTCCTTGAAATATTTTTGAAGGAAATTACAGTTCATAATTGTATTCTTCCTATATTCTGTGCAATGTACATATAACTTTTATTTAATTCTATAAGTCGTACCTGATTTAAAAGTTGCATTTTCTTTTGATTAGGTGATACATTTTCTTTCTTTCTTTATCCGTCCAGCCGTCACGATCTTCAAAACCACATGGACGACATGCAGACCAACATGGACAACCTACAAGACTTCCTCACTAATGCAAACCTCAATGTTGATCCCTCGATGCTGCACTCAGTAAGCAAAGCAAAGGGAACCACTTCACCAATCTGGGCTATTTATTAAGATGGAAATGTTTGGTGTTCTGTGTGTGTGTGTGTGTGTGTGTGTTTACCTAGTTGTAATATACAGGAAAAGAGTTATGCTCGTACTGTCCCGTTTGTCTCCAAATCTACTATTATCCAGTTTGCTTTTGAAATCATGAATATTTCTTGCATTAGTTACTTCTGCATCAAGTTTATTCCAGGCTTCTATATGAGAAGCTGTATTTTTTTTGTCTCTTGCATGTAGTGTGTGTGTGTGTGTGTGTGTGTGTGTGTGTGTGTGTGTGTGTGTGTGTGTGTGTGCGTGTATATGGATTTATTTATTTTCTTTACTGATTTATTTATTTATTAAAAAATGACATTTATTTACTTATTTATTTATTTGTTGACTTATTTATTGATTTATATATGAATACTTTATATAATGAATTGGATCTTCTCTCTACAGGTGTTTGGATTTGACAATTACCTGCCGGAGCTTGACTCTATGGCAACGGTCGTTAGCGGTATGTAATAATTGAGTATTCTTTTATTCCTACAGATTTCAGGAAGTTTAGAAGAAGTTATGCCACTGTTCTGGTGCTCAAAAGGAAACATCTCTGGAGACTTACATAGTTAGTTTACTTTAGAATATTAATGTTCTCATTATTACGTTAACTTTTAAGATTTTGAACACTGAAGGTACATTGAGATTACATCTTTACTTTTACAATGTGATACAGAGTAGTGAAGGACATCCTATACTTGATATTAGTCCTTGGTGTTAGGTTGGTGGAAGTGTGAGTCATTAGGAGATAATATACGCAATAACATGAGGATTAGTCAAGATTTGCTACTAAACAAAACCAATGTTCTTTATTATTATTATTGTTGTTGTTGTTGTTGATATAATATAAAGTAATCTTTTCACTGTCTCAGGAGATAATATACACAACAGATTGGTAATTATTGATCAAGTTATGCTGCTAAACAAAACCAATAATATCAACGTCAGGAATAGGTTGTGTTCTTTTCTTTTCTTTGTTATTATTATTGTCCTCAGGAGATATTTTACACACTGGAATGGTAATTATTAATCAACATATGGTTAAGTAAACAAAACCAAATAAAAAGTAAACAATGTATAGCTTAAAGACCAACATACATTTTTATTTATTTTTTTTTTAATACAATTTGATATACTTTGAATACTATATTACACAACTTTACATGAACTGTTGTAGTTGCTTTCTAAAATAAATGTCATAAATCTGCTAATGGTTCAGTCAAGGAGAGATTGTATTCTACAGATCGATACTTGCTAAAACCAATCATATATTTGTATAAAAAAAAAAAAAATTCCAGTGAAGGTATTATGTGGTGAGAGAGAGAGAGAGAGAGAGAGAAATTTGTGTTTTTGGTTGGTGTTGATGATCCCCAACACATGAATTGTTGTTTTTTCAGGTAATGAGTTGTCCGTGTACAACCCCAACTTTCTGGACCTTGCCGAAAGCCTGGACGAGGAAAAGGACGATGATCCACTTGCCTTCTTAATGGACAGTTTTGCCTCTACCTCTGCAACACCACAATCATCATCATTATCCTCATCTAACACCACCACCACCACCACCACCACACCTTCCTCCAAGTCCATCACCAACACCACTGTGCCGTCAAACAAGTCCTCTCGGCCTCCACCTCCTAAGCACCTCAAAGTCACCATCAAGAAGGAGCCGGAAGTAGAAAACTCTCTGGAGACTCCTGTTATATCTCCCTTAACTTCCACTTCTTTGTATAGAGGAAAAAGAAATGCTAATTGAGCTCTCATTAAGGCTTACTACGAGGAATGAAATAATTATTGTAGCCACGTATAATTTAGACAACCCAAGGATATTTGAGAAGTTATTGTCAACCATTATCTTTCACTAGTTATTATGTAGAGTAATTAGTATAGCAATAGCTACATTATTATTCCTCTCAACTGTACCTAAAAGGAGTTGTGTACAGGAATTGCAACTTTGATCAATATTCAATAAGATATATATATATTGCATAAAAAAAAGGTGATATTAGTTTTACGTACATGGCATATAATGGAATGTGAAATACCTATTTAATATATGGTAAATATGTCATTATTACAGTCAAAGAATCAATGCAGATATCTCTATACTTTGCTGCCTCTGTATGTATATATGTAACATTAAATACAGAACAACACATGCATTTAATCTCTGTTCATTTGATATTAGAAGGAATCTGCCTCATCGTCATCATATAATGTGAATTTATAAACTATATTGAAACATAACTTGGCTTCAGTATTCAAATGTTCAGGCTTTGTCTTGTATCCCGTGGTAACTATTAAAAAAGAGATATAGAACAAAAAGGCAAAGAAATCTCAAAGTGATCTGGGTGTAAATAGTTGCCTAGAGTCTGCAATTCTTTATAAATGGAGAGGAAAAAACTAACACAACATTGAAACATTCTGAATAGGCAAAGTGCAATTTTTTTTTCAATATCAAAATTATATATTTTTTATATACATATAAATATACCATTCAAAATATCAATAAATAGTATGTATAATAATAAGTTATGCATTATGTAAACCTTATGTGCACTTCATGTAGTAGCATTGCTAATTTTACAGGTAAGAGAAGTATAAATATTGATTCACTGTCTATATAGTGAATGGAGAGCTAGTGCCTGAATTAATCCTTTGACCAAACTACCCATACATTTATTGGATTCAGTAATGTTCATTCCTCACACGTACACACAAACAAACACATCATTTTCTTCTTAATTTTACGGTTGCATGCATACAATGATTACGTATTGTACTGTAATGTATGTATGTATGCATGACAAATAGGCTTTATACAACATAGCTGATGGTATATACAACATAATTTGAGTTAAGTGACTTAGATTGTAATAATTTATCTAGTTAAATTTACTAATAGGATGCTATTGCGTCTGCTTTGAAATATCAGATTGACAACAGTTATGGAATGATCATAGTGAGGGAGACAGACAGACAGACAGACAGACACACACACATCTAATATATAGTGTGTTGTAATGTCTGTTTGCTCACCTCCTTCCATCCTTCAATAATGAAACTAAATTATATCAACAGCTACTCCAGGGAAACAGTAAAAGATGATTGTAACATTTATTTATTTATTTTCCTTTCTAGAAAATAAATATATATTCATATGATAAGATTATTATAACCTTTGATTAATAGAGGTTGGATGAATAAGGTGTGACATTGGATCATGAACGGAACTGTTAGATGCAAGTGAACAAAGTTTTAAACAATTACTTTTATTAGAACACAAACCAGACCTGAGACTCGAACCCGTGACCTATTGGTTGTGAAACAAGCGCATTAACCATTACATCAGCCAGCGGTGACGTAACGGTGAGGTAATGATGAACTGTTATGATAATCCCTGAAATAATTACCAACAGTACAATTGAAGGAGGATAACATTACATAGTGTTATGCAAGACTAATTTTAACACCAAGGTAAGTGATACACACTTAATACTTAATATTTAATACTTAATACCTATTGTGTCTGTCATTTACATTGTAGGAGACTTTTTGGACACACACACACACACACACACACAAGGTCTTTAATAGCAGTACATATGAACATTTGTAAGTGTATTCTGTTTGGTGACGATAATAAAACTAATCTTTATCATAAATACTTCTGTGGTGACCATCTCATTACTTTCATTAGTCTCTGCTGTAATAATTAATTAAATTAATCAACAAAATAAATTAATTAATTAATTTAATTAATTAAATAGTCTATTGGGAATAACTTCGAAAGTTTCCTTAAATAGAATGTGACAGCAATAATAACAATGATAATAATAATAATTTTAATTCTTGCCATTGCTAAACATTATCGGGGTCTCGGAGGCCCCGACATTATTATGCACCATTAGCAGAGAGAGCTGATACATATATTTTAATAGATATAAAACAATCACTTTATAATAGTTAACATCCGTAATTTTCCCACACAAATAATTCTACCATGAATATATATTTACATTACCCATGCAAAATAGCATATAACACAAAACAATAAATAATTTTCTTAGAAATTCTACTAAACAATCATTCATTTGTCCAATTTTTTCTGAATAACCAATGAGAAGCTCCGTTATAAATCATGTAGGCTGAAGCGGACCAATGGGCGTGGATCTAGTGGGTGGTGGTGGTGGTGGTGGTGGTGGTTTCAGTTCAGTTCTGTGTACACTGAAGACGGGGTAGGACAGCGCGTAGCAGCAGCGGCGCACGGCAGGGAGGGAATATGTGTGTTCACGTCTCCATTAGGCGGAGATGGTTCCTGGCAGCATGGAGATAGTTCACGAGGGAATGTTGAAGAAGTCCCCGCCTCAGAAGCGGTTATGGCGGGCGGTGAGTATATATATATATGTGCCGCCCTTACTCACACTCACTCACAGTTACACTCACAGTCTCCGTCACTTGTCTAAATGGTTTGTTTACGTCACCTGTATCATGTAAACACACCTGTAATTTATGTGTATTAAGGGATGAAGAGGTGATTTAAGGCCGTGTAAGGGTGCTTAAGTACAGTTACAGTTACAGTGAGTTGGGTTACAGTTACAGTGACAGTCTCCGTCACTGTCTAGCTGGTTGGTGTTTGTTTACGTCACCTGTATCATGTAAACACACCTGTATTTTATGTGTATTAAGGAATGTAGAGGTGATTGAAGGGTGTGTAGGACGGCCTAGGTACAGTTACAGTGAGTGGGATTACAGTTACAGTGAGTGGTGCAGCCTAGGTACAGTTACAGTGAATTGGATTAGTTACAGTGAGTAGTGCAGCGTAGGTACAGTTACAGTGAGTGGTACAGCCTAGGTACAGTTACAGTGATTGGTGCTGCCTAGGTACAGTTACAGTGAGTGGTGCTGCCTAGGTACAGTTACAGTGAGTGGTACAGCCTAGGTACAGTTACAGTGAGTGGTGCTGCCTAGGTACAGTTACAGTGAGTGGTGCTGCCTATGTACAGTTACAGTGAGTGGTACAGCCTAGGTACAGTTACAGTGAGTGGTACAGTTAGTGAATGGGATTACAGTTACAGTGAGTGGTGCAGACTAGGTACAGTTACAGTGATTGGTGCTGCCTAGGTACAGTTACAGTGAGTGGTGCTGCCTAGGTACAGTTACAGTGAGTGGTGCTGCCTAGGTACAGTTACAGTGAGTGGTGCAGACTAGGTACAGTTACAGTGAGTGGTGCTGCCTAGGTACAGTTACAGTGAGTGGTGCTGCCTAGGTACAGTTACAGTGAGTGGTGCTGCCTAGATACAGTTACAGTGAGTGGTGCAGCCTAGGTACAGTTACAGTGAGTGGTGCTGCCTAGGTACAGTTACAGTGAGTGGTGCAGCCTAGGTACAGTTACAGTGAGTGGTGCTGCCTGGGTACAGTTACAGTGAGTGGTGCTGCCTAGGTACAGTTACAGTGAGTGGTGCTGCCTAGGTACAGTTACAGTGAGTGGTGCAGCCTAGGTACAGTTACAGTGAGTGGTGCTGCCTAGGTACAGTTACAGTGAGTGGTGCTGCCTAGATACAGTTACAGTGAGTGGTGCTGCCTAGGTACAGTTACAGTGAGTGGTGCTGCCTGGGTACAGTTACAGTGAGTGGTGCTGCCTAGGTACAGTTACAGTGAGTGGTGCTGCCTAGGTACAGTTACAGTGAGTGGTGCAGCCTAGGTACAGTTACAGTGAGTGGTGCTGCCTAGGTACAGTTACAGTGAGTGGTACTGCCTAGATACAGTTACAGTGAGTGGTGCTGCCTGGGTACAGTTACAGTGAGTGGTGCTGCCTAGATACAGTTACAGTGAGTGGTGCTGCCTAGGTACAGTTACAGTGAGTGGTGCAGCCTAGGTACAGTTACAGTGAGTGGTGCTGCCTAGGTACAGTTACAGTGAGTGGTGCTGCCTAGGTACAGTTACAGTGAATGGTACAGCCTAGGTACAGTTACAGTGAGTGGTGCTGCCTAGGTACAATTACAGCGAGTGGTGCTGCCTAGGTACAGTTACAGTGAGTGGTACAGCCTAGGTACAGTTACAGTTACAGTGAGTGGTGCTGCCTAGGTACAGTTACAGTGAGTGGTGCTGCCTAGGTACAGTTACAGTGAGTGGTACAGTTACAGTTACAGTGAGTGGTGCTGCCTAGGTACAGTTACAGTTACAGTGAGTGGTGCTGCCTAGGTACAGTTACAGTGAGTGGTGCAGCCTAGGTACAGTTACAGTGAGTGGTGCAGCCTAGGTACAGTTACAGTGAGTGGTGCTGCCTAGGTACAGTTACAGTGAGTGGTGCTGCCTAGGTACAGTTACAGTGAGTGGTGCTGCCTAGGTACAGTTACAGTGAGTGGTACAGCCTAGGTACAGTTACAGTGAGTGGTACAGCCTAAGTACAGTTACAGTGAATGGTGCTGCCTAGGTACAGTTACAGTGAGTGGTGCTGCCTAGGTACAGTTACAGTGAGTGGTGCTGCCTAGGTACAGTTACAGTGAGTGGTACAGCCTAGGTACAGTTATAGTGAGTGGGATTACAGTTACAGTGAGTGGTGCTCCCTAGGTACAGTTACAGTGAGTGGTGCTGTCTAGATACCGGTACAGTTACAGTGAGTGATGCAGCGTAGGTACAGTTACAGTGAGTGGTACAGTTACAGTTACAGTGAGTGGTGCTGCCTAGATACAGTTACAGTGAATGGTGCTGCCTAGATACAGTTACAGTGAGTGATACAGCCTAGGTACAGTTACAGTGAGTGGTGCAGCCTAGGTACAGTTACAGTGAGTGGTGCAGCCTAGGTACAGTTACAGTGATTGGTGCTGCCTAGGTACAGTTACAGTGAGTGGTGCAGCCTAGGTACAGTTACAGTGATTGGTGCTGCCTAGGTACAGTTACAGTGAGTGGTGCTGCCTAGGTACAGTTACAGTGAGTGGTGCAGCCTAGGTACAGTTACAGTGATTGGTGCTGCCTAGGTACAGTTACAGTGAGTAGTACAGTTACAGTGAGTGGTGCTGCCTAGGTACAGTTACAGTGAGTGGTGCTGCCTAGATACAGTTACAGTGAGTGGTGGTGCCTAGGTACAGTTACAGTGAGTGGTACAGCCTAGGTACATTTACAGTGAATGGTGCTGCCTAGGTACAGTTACAGTGAATGGTGCTGCCTAGGTACAGTTACAGTGAGTGGTGCTGCCTAGGTACAGTTACAGTGAGTGGTGCTGCCTGGGTACAGTTACAGTGAGTGGTGCTGCCTAGGTACAGTTACAGTGAGTGGTGCTGCCTAGGTACAGTTACAGTGAGTGGTGCTGCCTAGGTACAGTTACAGTGAGTGGTGCTGCCTAGGTACAGTTACAGTGAGTGGTACAGCCTAGGTACAGTTACAGTGAGTGGTGCTGCCTAGGTACAGTTACAGTGAGTGGTGCTGCCTAGGTACAGTTACAGTGAGTGGTGCTGCCTGGGTACAGTTACAGTGAGTGGTGCTGCCTAGGTACAGTTACAGTGAGTAGTGCTGCCTAGGTACAGTTACAGTGAGTGGTGCTGCCTAGGTACAGTTATAGTGAGTAGTGCTGCCTAGGTACAGTTACAGTGAGTGGTGCTGCCTAGGTACAGTTATAGTGAGTGGGATTACATATACAGTAAGTGGTGCTGCCTTGGTATAGTTACAGTGAGTGGTGCTGCCTAGGTACAGTTACAGTGAGTGGTACAGCCTAGGTACAGTTACAGTGAGTGGTGCAGCCTAGGTACAGTTACAGTGAGTGGTGCTGCCTAGGTACAGTTACAGTGAGTGGTGCTGCCTAGGTACAGTTACAGTGAGTGGTGCTGCCTAGGTACAGTTACAGTGAGTGGTGCTGCCTAGGTACAGTTACAGTGAGTGGTACAGCCTAGGTACAGTTACAGTGAGTGGTGCTGCCTAGGTACAGTTACAGTGAGTGGTGCTGCCTAGGTACAGTTACAGTGAGTGGTGCTGCCTAGGTACAGTTACAGTGAGTGGTGCTGCCTGGGTACAGTTACAGTGAGTGGTGCTGCCTAGGTACAGTTACAGTGAGTAGTGCTGCCTAGGTACAGTTACAGTGAGTGGTGCTGCCTAGGTACAGTTATAGTGAGTAGTGCTGCCTAGGTACAGTTACAGTGAGTGGTGCTGCCTAGGTACAGTTATAGTGAGTGGGATTACATATACAGTAAGTGGTGCTGCCTTGGTATAGTTACAGTGAGTGGTGCTGCCTAGGTACAGTTACAGTGAGTGGTACAGCCTAGGTACAGTTACAGTGAGTGGTGCAGCCTAGGTACAGTTACAGTGAGTGGTGCTGCCTAGGTACAGTTACGGTGAGTGGTGCTGCCTAGGTACAGTTACAGTGAGTGGTACAGCCTAGGTACAGTTATAGTGAGTGGGATTACAGTTACAGTGAGTGGTGCTCCCTAGGTACAGTTACAGTGAGTGGTGCTGCCTAGGTACAGTTACAGTGAGTGGTGCTGTCTAGATACCGGTACAGTTACAGTGAGTGATGCAGCGTAGGTACAGTTACAGTGAGTGGTACAGTTACAGTTACAGTGAGTGGTGCTGCCTAGATACAGTTACAGTGAGTGGTACAGCCTAGGTACAGTTACAGTGAGTGGTGCTGTCTATGTACAGCTACAGTGATTGGTACAGACTAGATACAGTTACAGTGAGTGGTGCTGCCTAGGTACAGTTACAGTGAGTGGTGCTGCCTAGGTACAGTTACAGTGAGTGGTGTTGCCTAGGTACAGTTACAGTGATTGGTGCTGCCTAGGTACAATTACAGTGAGTGGTGCTGCCTAGATAGTTACAGTGAGTGGTGCTGCCTAGGTACAGTTACAGTGAGTGGTGGTGCCTAGGTACAGTTACAGTGAGTGGTGCTGCCTAGGTACAGTTACAGTGAGTGGTGGTGCCTAGGTACAGTTACAGTGAGTGGTGCTGCCTAGGTACAGTTACAGTGAGTGGTGCTGCCTAGGTACAGTTACAGTGAGTGGTGCTGCCTAGGTACAGTTACAGTGAGTGGTACAGTTACAGTGAGTGGTGCTGCCTGGGTACAGTTACCTTGAGTGGTGCTGCCTAGGTACAGTTACAGTGAGTGGTGCTGCCTAGGTACAGTTACAGTGAGTGGTGCTGCCTAGGTACAGTTACAGTGAGTGGTGCTGCCTAGGTACAGTTACATTGAGTGGTACAGCCTAGGTACAGTTACAGTGAGTGGTGCTGCCTAGGTACAGTTACAGTGAGTGGTGCTGCCTAGGTACAGTTACAGTGAGTGGTGCTGCCTAGGTACAGTTACATTGAGTGGTACAGCCTAGGTACAGTTACAGTGAGTGGTGCTGCCTAGGTACAGTTACAGTGAGTGGTGCTGCCTAGGTAGAGTTACAGTGAGTGGTGCTGCCTAGGTACAGTTACAGTGAGTGGTGCTGCCTAGGTACAGTTACAGTGAGTGGTGCTGCCTAGGTACAGTTACAGTGAGTGGTACAGCCTAAGTACAGTTACAGTGAATGGTGCTGCCTTGGTACAGTTACAGTGAGTGGTGCTGCCTAGGTACAGTTACAGCGAGTGGTACAGACTAGGTACAGTTACAGTGACTGATACAGCCTAGGTACAGTTACAGTGAGTGGTGCTGCCTAATTACAGTTACAGTGAGTGCTACAGCCTAGGTACAGTTACAATTACAGTGAGTGGTGCTGCCTAGGTACAGTTACAGTGAGTGGTGCTGCCTAGGTACAGTTACAGTGAGTGGTGCTGCCTAGGTACAGTTACAGTGAGTGGTGCTGCCTAGGTACAGTTACAGTGAGTGGTGCTGCCTAGGTACAGTTACAGTGAGTGGTGCTGCCTAGGTACAGTTACAGTGAGTGGTGCTGCCTAGGTACAGTTACAGTGAGTGGTACAGTTACAGTTACATTGAGTGGTGCTGCCTAGGTACAGTTACAGTTAGTGAGTGGTGCTGCTTAGGTACAGTTACAGTGAGTGGTGCTGCCTAGGTACAGTTACAGTGAGTGGTGTTGCCTAGGTACAGTTACAGTGAGTGGTACAGCCTAGGTACAGTTACAGTGAGTGGTGCAGTCTAGGTACAGTTACAGTGAGTGGTGCTGCCTAGGTACAGTTACAGTGAGTGGTACAGCCTAGGTACAGTTACAGTGAGTGGGATTACAGTTACAGTGAGTGGTGCTGCCTAGGTGCAGTTACAGTGAGTGGTGCTGCCTAGGTACAGTTACAGTGAGTGGTGCTGCCTAGTTACAGTTACAGTGAGTGGTGCTGCCTAGGTACAGTTACAGTGAGTGGTGCTGCCTAGGTACAGTTTCAGTGAGTGGTGGTGACTAGATACAGTTACAGTGAGTGATACAGCCTAGGTACAGTTAGTTACAGTGAGTGGTGCTGCCTAGGTACAGTTACAGTTACAGTGAGTGGTGCTGCCTAGGTACAGTTACAGTTACAGTGAGTGGTGCTGCCTAGGTACAGTTACAGTTACAGTGAGTGGTGCTTCCTAGGTTGTACCTAGGAAGCACCACTCACTGTAACTGTAACTGTACCTAGCCTAGGTACAGTTACAGTGAGGGGGATTACAGTTACAGTGTGTGGTGTTGCCTAGATACAGTTACAGTGAGTGGTGCTGCCTAGGTACAGTTACAGTGAGTGGTGCTGCCTAGGTACAGTTACAGTGAGCGATACAGCCTAGGTACAGTTACAGTTACAGTGAGTGGTGCTTCCTAGGTTGTACCTAGGAAGCACCACTCACTGTAATTAACTGTACCTAGCCTAGGTACAGTTACAGTGAGTGGGATTACAGTTACAGTGAGTGGTGTTGTCTAGGTACAGTTACAGTGAGTGGTGCTGCCTAGGTACAGTTACAGTGAGTGGTGCTGCCTAGGTACAGTTACAGTGAGTGGTACTGCCTAGGTACAGTTACAGTGAGTGGTGCTGCCTAGGTACAGTTACAGTGAGTGGTACAGCCTAGGTACATTTAGAGTTACAGTGAGTGGTGCTGCCTAGGTACAGTTAGTTAGTGGTACAGCCTAGGTACAGTTACAGTGAGTGGTATAGCATAGGTACAGTTACAGTTACAGTGAGTGGTGCTGCCTAGGAACAGTTATAGTGAGTAGTACAGCTTTGGTACAGTTACAGTGAATGGTACAGCCTAGGTACAGTTACAGTGGGTGATGGTGCCTAGGTACAGTTACAATGAGTGGTGCTGCCTAGGTACAGTTACAGTGAGTGGTACAGCCTAGGTACAGTTACAGTGAATGGTGCTGCCTAGATACAGTTACAGTGAGTGGTGCTGCCTAGGTACAGTTACAGTGAGGGGTACATCCTAGGTATAGTTACAGTGAGTGGTGCTGCCTAGGTACAGTTACAGTGAGTGGTGCTGCCTAGGTACAGTTACAGTGAGTGGTGCTGCCTAGGTACAGTTACAGTGAGTGGTGCAGCCTAGGTACAGTTACAGTGAATGGTGCTGCCTAGATACAGTTACAGTGTGTGGTGCTGCCTAGGTATAGTTACAGTGGATGGTGCAGCCTAGGTACAGTTACAGCGAGTGGTGCTGCCTAGGTACAGTTACAGTGAGTGGTGCTGCCTAGGTATAATTACAGTGAGTGGTGCTGCCTAGGTACAGTTACAGTGAGTGGTGCTGCTTAGGTACAATTACAGTGAGTGGTGCTGCCTAGGTACAGTTACAGTGAGTGGTACAGTTACAGTTACAGTGAGTGGTGCTGCCTAGATACAGTTACAGTGAGTGGTACAGTTACAGTTACAGTGAGTGGTGCTGCCTAGGTACAGTTACTGTGAGTGGTACAGCCTAGGTACAGTTACAGTGAGTGGTGCTGCCTAGGTACAGTTACAGTGAGTGGTGCTGCCTAGGTACAGTTACAGTGAGTGGTGCTGCCTAGGTACAGTTACAGTGAGTGGTGCTGCATAGGTACAGTTACAACTACAGTGAGTTGTGCTTCCTAGGTACAGTTACAGTTACAGTGAGTGGTGGTGCCTAGGTACAGTTACAGTGAGTGGTGCTGCCTAGATACAGTTACAGTGAGTGGTGCTGCCTAGATACAGTTATAACTACAGTGAGTTGTGCTTCCTAGGTACAGTTACAGTGAGTGGTGGTTCCTAGGTACAGTTACAGTGAGTGGTACAGCCTAGGTACAGTTACACTGAGTGGTGCTGCCTAGGTACAGTTACAGTAAGTGGTGCTGCCTAGGTTCAGTTACAGTGAGTGGTGCTGCCTAGGTACAGTTACAGTAAGTGGTGCTGCCTAGTTACAGTTACAGTGAGTGGTGGTGCCTAGGTAGAATTACGGTGAGTAGTGCTGCCTGGGTGCAGTTACAGTGAGTGGAGGTGCCTAAGTACAGTTACAGTTACAGTGAGTGGTGCTGCCTAGGTACAGTTACAGTGAGTGGTGGTGCCTAGATACAGTTACAGTGAGTGGTGCTGCCTAGGTACAGTTTCAGTGAGTGGTGTTGTCTGGGTACAGTTACAGTGAGTGGTGCTGCCTAGGTACAGTTACAGTGAATGGTGCTGCCTAGGTACAGTTACAGTGAGTGGTGCTGCTTAGGTACAGTTACAGTGAGTGGTGCAGCCTAGGTTCAGTTACAGTGAGTGGTACAGCCTAGGTACAGTTACAGTGAGTGGTGCTGCCTAGGTACAGTTACAGTGAGTGGTGCTGCCTAGGTACAGTTACAGTGATTGGTGCTGATTAGGTACAATTACAGTGAGTGGTGCTGCCTAGGTACAGTTACAGTTACAGTGAGTGGTGCCTCCTAAATACAGTTACAGTGAGTGGTGCTGTCTAGGTACGGTTACAGTTACAGTGAGTGGTGCTGATTAGGTACAATTACAGTGAGTGGTGCTGCCTAGGTACAGTTACAGTTACAGTGAGTGGTGCCTCCTAGATACAGTTACAGTGAGTGATGCTGTCTAGGTACGGTTACAGTTACAGTGAGTGGTGCTGCCTAGGTACAGTTCCAGTGAGTTGTGCTGCCTAAGTACAGTTACAGTTACAGTGAGTGGTGCTGGCTAGGTATAGTTACAGTGATTGGTGCTGCCTAGGTATAGTTACAGTGAGTGGTACAGCCTAGGTACAGTTACAGTGAGTGGTGCTGCCTAGATACAGTTACAGTGAGTGGTGCTGCCTAGGTACAGTTACAGTGAGTGGTGCTGCCTAGATACAGTTACAGTGAGTGGTGTTGCCTAGGTACAGTTACAGTAAGTGGTGGTGACTAATTACAGTGACTGGTGCTGCCTAGGTACAGTTACAGTTATAGTGAGTGGTACTGCCTAGGTACAGTTACAGTTACAGTGAATGGTGGTGCCTAGGCACAGTTACAGTTACAGTGAGTGGTGTTGCCTGGGTACAGTTACAGTTACAGTGAGTGGTGCTGCCTAGATACAGTTACAGTGAGTGGTGTTGCCTAGGTACAGTTACAGTGAGTGTTGATTACTAGTTACAGTGACTGGTGCTGCCTAGGTACAGTTACAGTTACAGTGAGTGGTACTGCCTTGGTACAGTTACAGTGTGTGGTTCAGCCTAGGTAGAGTTACAGTGAGTTGTGCTGCCTAGGTACAGTTACAGTGAGTGGTGGTGCCTAGGCACAGTTACAGTTACAGTGAGAGGTGCTGCCTGGGTACAGTTACAGTTACAGTGATTGATGCTGCCTAGATACAGTTACAGTGAGTGGTGGTGCCTAGGTACAGTTACAATGAGTGGTGCAGCCTAGGTACAGTTACAGTGAGTGGTGGTGCCTAGGTACAGTTACATTGAGTGGTGCAGCCTAGGTACAGTTAGTGAGTGGTGCTGCCTAGGTACATTTACAGTGAGTGGTGCTGCCTAGGTACAGTTACAGTTACAGTGAGTGGTACTGCCTTGGTACAGTTACAGTGAGTGGTACTGCCTAGGTACAGTTACAGTGAGTGGTACTGCCTTTGTACAGTTACAGTGAGTTGTACTGCCTAGGTACAGTTACAGTGAGTGGTGCTGCCTAGTTACAGTTACAGTGAGTGGTGCTGCTTAGTTACAGTTACAGTGAGTGGTGCTGCCTAGTTACAGTTACAGTGAGTGGTGCTGCATAGTTACAGTTACAGTGAGTGGTGCTGCCTTGGCACAGTTACAGTGAGTGGTGCTGCCTGGGTACAGTTACAGTGAGTAGTGCTGCGTAGGTACTGTTACAGTGAGTGGTGCTGCTTAGATACAGTTACAGTGAGTGGTGCTGCCTAGGTACAGTTACAGTTACAGTGAGTGGTGCTGCCTAGGTACAGTTACAGTGAGTGGTGCTGCCTAGGTACAGTTACAGTGAGTGGTGCTTTCTAGGTACAGTTACAGTTACAGTGAGTGGTGCTGCCTAGGTACAGTAACAGTGAGTGGTGCTGCCTAGGTACAGTTACAGTCACAGTGAGTGGTGCTACCTAGGTACAGTTACAGTGAGTGGTGTCACCTAGGTACAGTTACAGTGAGTGGTACAGCCTAGATACAGTTACAGTGAGTGGTGCTTTCTAGGTACAGTTACAGTTACAGTGAGTGGTTCTGCCTAGGTACAGTTACACTTACAGTGAGTGGTGCTGACTAGGTACAGTTACAGTGAGTGGTGCTGCCTAGGTACAGTTACAGTGAGTGGTGCTGCCTAGGTACAGTTACAGTGATTGGTGCTGCCTAGGTACAGTTACAGTGAGTGGTACAGCCTAGGTACAGTTACAGTGAGTGGTGCTGCCTGGGTACAGTTACCCTGAGTGGTGCTGCCTAGGTACAGTTACAGTGAGTGGTGCTGCCTAGGTACAGTTACAGTGAGTGGTGTTGCCTAGGTACAGTTACAGTGAGTGGTGCTGCCTAGATACAGTTACAGTGAGTGGTGCTGCCTAGGTACAGTTACAGTGAGTGGTGCTGCCTAGATACAGTTACAGTGAGTGGTGCTGCCTAGCTACAGTTACAGTGAGTGGTGTTGCCTAGGTACAGTTACAGTGAGTGGTGCTGTCTAGGTACAGTTACAGTGAGTGGTGCTGCCTAGGTACAGTTACAGTGAGTGGTGGTGCCTAGGTACAGTTACAGTGAGTGGTTGTGCCTAGGTACAGTTACAGTGAGTGGTGGTGCCTAGGTACAGTTACAGTGAGTGGTGGTGCCTAGGTACAGTTACAGTGAGTGGTGGTGCCTAGGTACAGTTACAGTGAGTGGTGGTGCCTAGGTACAGTTACAGTGAGTGGTGGTGCCTAGGTACAGTTACAGTGGGTGGTGGTGCCTAGGTACAGTTACAGTGAGTGGTGGTGCCTAGGTACTGTTACAGTGGGTGGTGGTGCCTAGGTACAGTTACAGTGAGTGGTGGTGCCTAGGTACAGTTACAGTGGGTGGTGGTGCCTAGGTACAGTTACAGTGAGTGGTGCTGCCTAGGTACAGTTACAGTGGGTGGTGGTGCCTAGGTACAGTTACAGTGGGTGGTGGTGCCTAGGTACAGTTACAGTGAGTGGTGGTGCCTAGGTACAGTTACAGTGAGTGGTGCTGCCTAGGTACATATACAGTTACAGTGAGTGGTGCTGCCTAGGTACAGTTACAGTTACAGTGAGTGGTGCTGCCTAGGTACATTTACAGTTACAGTGAGTGGTGCTGCCTAGGTACAGTTACAGTGAGTGGTGCTGCCTAGGTACAGTTACAGTGAGTGGTGCTGCCTAGGTACAGTTACAGTGAGTGGTGCTGCCTAGGTACAGTTTCAGTTACAGTGAGTGGTGCTGCCTAGGTACAGTTACAGTTGCAATACAATTTTTCAATTTATATTTTTGTTCAACTGGTGTGTCTCAGTTTGTGTATAAATAATAAATAAACTCTTTATTAACCCATATAATAATAATAGTAATAATAATAATAATTGTAATAATAATAATGATAGTAGTAGTAATGAACGTACACATATATTGTATTTATGTATGTTTGGTCATAAATTTGTATATGATAATTGGCACCTTGTTTATGTTTGTAGAAATGGAGGATGCGGTGGTTTGTGCTGCGTTCTGGGGAGCTCCCGGGCCAGTACTTCCTGGAGTACTACACCGACCAGACGCGGCGCAAGCTGAAGGGGAAGATAGACCTGGACCAGTGTGACCAAGTGAGGGACAGACCTTGTAGTGCATTGATATAGTGTTCAGGTGGAGGATGTGTTGTGTGTTGCAGAGGTGAAGGATTTGTGGATTTATTTTTAACTGGTTCCTCAAATGTTGAATACAAATAAAGAACCATTTCATGATGAGGGAAGACAAGTAGGTGTTGACATATTGGGACATATTATTTATAGTCACAGCAATTTAAAAAACATGTACAGTGCATTTGTTGGTAGAAATACTGTGAATTGATAGGAACATAGGATTTCTATTTGTCATTATGATGTAGTTCTTTATCTTAAGTAATGTCAATATTCTTCCTTTAATCCTTATTGTTATTGGTCATCTATCACCTGAATCGTCCTTTCTGGTATGATAATGAACCTGTGTTTTCTTGTGTTGTAACAGGTTGATGCCGGCATAACGTTTGCCCATCGGAAGCTGGAGTACAAGTACATGTTTGACATCAAAACACCCAAGCGAGTGTATTACCTATGTGCCGAGACTGAGCAGGAGATGAACCGATGGGTGGACTGTGTATGTCAAGTATGTGGACTCAAGATATACTCCCAAGAAGATGAATACCCTCCCATGTCCCTTGACCACCTCTCCCCAACACCCTCCGCCACCCCCCCAACACCCCTACACTCACTGCCTCACGACCACTCAGCCTTGGACTCCCCTTCTCTCTCGCCCTCTTCGCCTGGCTCCTCCATCTCCGGCCCGTACATCCCCATCAGCACCTGCTTCACGGGCAAGAGGACGCCCAGCACCAGTTCAAGTTTTCTTTTTGGGGACGACATACCACCGTTAAGAACCTCAGACAACCATCGCTCCAGCATCCCCAGTGAGATGGCTCCCCCAGTACCTGTGATATGCCCTGACTCCCAGCCCCCCCCCATGCAGGCACCCTCGCCCCCCACTCTGAACACTGGCGCCATTCACAGACAGCTGAGGCCGTCCGGCAACACATCAGAGGACACGCTCAGTGTTAAGTCACCTCTCGGCACGGAAGGAAGCAGTGTGTTCAGTGAGGATGAGTTGACGTCTAATTCTAATAAAATGGAAAATAAGTTTTTCGGTGAGGGAAGCAGACCAGGTACAGGGTGTCAGAACACTAGGGACGTGTACTCCAAGGAAGCACACTGGGACTGTCCTGCCGGCACACTGGCTGGTGGGGGAGGAGGGGTAGGGGGAGGGGGAGGGGGTCTGCTAAGTGATATGCGTGCCATTGGTCTGTCAGATGATGACCACCACATGACGGCCCCGCCCAGACCCCCCAAGCCTGCACACCTGGCTGAAACTTCTCACCAAACATATCAGAACCTAGAAAGTGTATCAAGGACTTCATTAGTTAGGAGAAATAGTTCCAATGAAAAGATGAAGAATGGGTGTGTTGTTACAGGTAGTGAGCTTAGTATTGTAGCGTGTGGGGGGGGACCGGAGCCTTCCCCAGCCTCAGTGAGCAGCTCGTTGCCTCCCTCCTCACCACTGGAGATGAGTGAGGAGGTGCACGGAGCAGTAATCAGGTCACAGCAGTACTCAGAAGCCGTCAGTCCCCAGTCAGCCAAACAGAGGCCTTGTTACAACAATGTGGTGTTGACACCCAAGCAGAGTCAGGTGTTCTCTTATGACGTGCGGCACCAAGAGAAGTGTGTTGATCTCGACTCAACTGACCCGAGGATATCACCTGCCGGGGCCTATTCCAACATCAGCCAAACTAACAAAAGTCCTCCAGCTGTTAATAGAGAACTCAAACCCAGGAAGACTTCGGAGGGGAGCAACTTGGGATCAGCTGATTTATCTCCACCTCCCTCTGGTGGTGGAGTATCAGACTCACTGGGGGCTGTTGGAGGCTCCCCGGCCCCCCCCTCGTCAGCCCCTCCAGTAGTAGACAGGAACCTGAAGCCGGTCAAGCTGCCTCCTGAAACCATTACCAAAGCCTTTGTGTTGGACCCGGCACCAAAACGACTCATCAAGCAGAACCAACGCAAGCCCCGGGCAGCACCCTCCCCCACCCCCCCCACCATGCACAATGGCCGAGGCAACACTGACAGCGGGGACGAGAATGAGTTGGTGTCAAGTCCCGACAGCCGACGCAACTCTACCAATGCAGATGAACAGGTGTGTTGGTGGCATGAGTGTGTGTTTGTGTTCAAGCTTTTGGTGTGTACATGTCACTCATTAGAATGTAATGTTCAGGTTATGAGTGATCCAGATAACTCAACTCCTGGCCTTAATGGGTCTTAATCTGGCTCACATTCTGCTTTATAAGGAAATTTAATCCTACTGGGAGTGAGTGTTCATTGTTATGCTTCTTCACAGTATTTCCAAGAATATAAGGTGTGTGGAAATGATTTTAAATCTTTCATGGTTTTAGTTTGTTAAAGTTGACCCTCTGAGGAAGTAACAAATGAATATTGATGTTGAGTAAGGACTCACCTTTTCGTTTTGTAATTGTATGTTTGTTTTTATTTGAACAGATATTCTTTCCCCTGCAGTGTGCTTCACGTCCGCACCAAGCCTTATCCAGCCTGGCTCCGCCCCACCAGGAGGTGCAGTACCTTTGTCTGGATCACGAGGCAAGAAACACCCCACAAACTCCTAAAGGTGTTGCAAACAAAAACATTATTGGGGCTTCAGCTCCCTCTGTTGTTTATAAAAAGGTTGATTTTGTCAAGACTGATGCTTTCAACAAAATGAGAATTAATGTTGAAGACACCTACCGCAAGAACCAGTGAATTGTGGCTCTTTAGATTATTTTTTGCCGTGTATATACAAGTTATAAGGTGAGAAGGTGTTTGTGTTACAATGTGAACCCGTCTCTCAAGTTATAACTCCTTGACTAAACAAACTTACAATGCACCAAAGTAGCACAATGACTAGGTATGAGGGAGCCTCATCCAGATTGTAATCTGTACAATGTAATGTTTTATACAGGTTTATGTATTTCAATTGTAATTAAGTGTTATGAGAAGGGGTGGGCAGGTGACGGGAGCCTAGGAGTGGTGGGAGGGAAGCACGGAGGATGACAGTCCAACACTGTTATTGGTGGTCACAGGTCTGCTTGGCCACGTGTCATGAACACACTGAGCACACTGCATTCCAATGGTACTCAATTCAAGGCCAAGGAGATGAAGGGGTATTTTTGAAGCATGAGGAAGGTTTTGTACTTTTTGCTCAGTTATCACTGAGGACCAAGTGTATGTAGTGTATGTATTCAACAGGTTATTTTTAATCCCGTTAGGTTAATGCTTACATTGGATACCTATGTTCATGTTCTTTTTTTATATAACCGATCATGCTTTCATATTAGTAGATGTCATAAAAACACTTTCTTATGATTAACTATCAGTTTTCAAATGTTATATAAATATTACACTATCAAGTATATATAGACAATGGTTGGAAAACTGTTTAGGCTTATTGTGTCTTGGTACATTTTGACTTCGTACATAACTATATTTGATTGTTGAAATATTTTTTAAAGAGTCCCAATGGTGACATTTTCCTCATTATAAAAGTGGATGTGATTATAACTATTTATCAGCCATCAGAACCACATTAAGGTGAACTCAGTAAATTATTGACATAACTTTCCACTCGTAAGTAACAATTACCTTTGATGCAATGTAACTCTTTCAGTGTGTTCTGGTGCAGCTCAGATAGTTACTTGTCACACCCATTGTTAAACTGAAGGTCCTAAAGTTTTGTAATTATGGTGTTGAATCATCATAACAAAATGAATAAGATTGTTCTCATTAGTAGTTTTGGAATGCATCCAGTGTTGCCAAGAAGTCCAGGTGTGCTCAAGACATGCATCATCTCATTCCTTGTTTGCATTGTTTACATCATTGTTCTATAACACACCTTTCCTGCATAAGTACGGTGTCACCTTACAGTCTTGCAGGGATTTATTGATGGTAAATTTTAAACATGTTTTCTTCCTTTTCTAATGATTATTTATATTTTTGCATCGATTCTATTTCCTGTGTAGGTATTGATTACAGTGAAATATTCTCACTGAATCATTAATGCATTCAGACGAGTTAGGTTTGATTTTTGGAAACATTTGAATTTTCAGAACTATTATTCCTATTCCTGTTACACTTATATTGTCCTTTATGATGTCACCGGAATCAACAAGGAAGAAGCGAAGTTTATAACAACAAGAAATATTGAACATGTTTGCGTAGAATTCACAGCTTTGAACAACAATTATATTTGTCGGTTTACTTTTGCCTAACGTTTTTTGTGAAGCATTCAAGACACGGTAATGCTTATTTAGTGATGTTATGAGGCGACCAGACTACAAAGTGTCAACTCAACACCAAAACAAACGTGCACTTAAGTACCAGTCCAAGTGTGCTCCTTTCCTGTTTTTTTTATATATATATAGATATATATATATATATATATATATATATATATATATATATATATATATATATATATATATATATATACACATTAAAACGGTACTGGCTAAGAAAAAACAAGAATACGTAGAAAAAATCCTGCTTGTCGCCAGAGTTCACTTCCTTGTTAGTGTAAGGAGCAGCTCAAGGAGTCCCATTAATGAATCTAACCTTCCCGGCTCCTGACACAGTGGTGGTACGGCTCAGAGTTACTCTTCACCTTCATCACCGGAACAACATTGTCAACTGTGGTGAGTGTTAAGTTTGTTTTCACATTGCAGTTACTTTGATTACCATTTCTACTTTCTAGTTACTGTGCTACGTTAAATTACTATTTTTTTCATTAAAGTTTGTACATTTGTGTTTTTGGTAGTGCATTGTAACAGTAAGTGTTCGCCTTACTCATAGTGGACAACCTCTTCACTATTTGGATCACATTCCAAAATATGAATACTTTCCAACAATACTTAAATTATGTGAACTGACACTTCAGAAATGTTTTTATCATGCTTTCATCATGGGAAAACTTGAAACGCGTTATTCTATTCTATTCTTTTGATGAGTTTGCCGTTTTTATTCTTGCTGCTTCCTATATCTGACATCTGTTCCTAAGATCCCCTCCAAGGCCAGCCATGACAGAAGGTTTTCCTTTTATTCCTGTGATTGCATTGGTTGTTACACACAGTGGCAGTATTGTAACAGTGGGACAGGACAAAGTTGTGTTGCATATTGGTGGTGTGCAAAAACAAACCTCGTGTATTAGGAGAAGTGTGACAAGAGTGTGATGATGTTTAACCATTTGTGAAGTGTTAGACTGATCCATCCTCACCTCCACGTGATGCACACCTTGGGTACACTGAGGAAGTGAACTGATGAGGAGTGTGTTGACCTGGTGTGCTGCATAACATCTGCACTCATTTTAAACTTTCATCTTTTATTTTTTGACAATCTCATGATCTGCTTTTCCTTGGCGTGTTATTTTTGGCCACTTGGTTGCTGGCCCCTTAAGGAAAGGAGTGGGATTTTAACCGGCTAAGTGTGACAGATACAGGAGGAGGAGGAGGAGGAGGAGGGAGGGATGCTTCCTACTTCGTGGTTGACTATTTATTTCCATTGCATACTATAACTATAAACTCACTATAGTAAACTTTTCCATTTGAAAGTTTGTCTCTTCACTTGTTGATTGAAATGTTGGTGATAAGTTGGTGAATTCTGAGTAAATTTGTTCAGCAATTCTTTGCATTAATTGGTATTTGATAATTCTATGTTGTGTAAGTGTCTTATTATGTTAGTTTGAATGTTTTCTAAGATTTTAGTACATATGCTCTTCATGCACATACTCAACATAAATTTACTTACAATAAAAAACAAGCAGGTTCCAGTACAACAAATAATGCATCTTATAAACATAATGTATACATATCAATGTGTTCAGCTGTACAACCTCACCCAGGCTGTTGAACACACACATGTAACACTTAGTAAGGCTATGTGCAAACACACTCAACACTTCACTAAACAACACACTATAATGAACACACACATGTAACACTTAGTAAGGCTATGTGCAAACACACTCAACACTTCACTAAACAACACACTATAATGAACACACACATGTAACACTTAGTAAGGCTATGTGCAAACACACTCAACACTTCACTAAACAACACACTATAATGAACACACACATGTAACACTTAGTAAGGCTATGTGCAAACACACTCAACACTTCACTAAACAACACATTATAATGAACACACACATGTAACACTTAGTAAGGCTATGTGCAAACACACTCAACACCACTAAACAACACACACTATATATTGTTTGCAGACGCCATTAATCAACACTTGTACATGGGGTGTGGAAGCATTATTTAAGATTTTTGTTTTTTATATACATGTAGGAACTAAGTGTTATACAGTAGTAAGAGAATTGACATGTATTTTTTTTTTTTAGTTATATTTGAGAAGACCTGGCTACTGTTTAAACTCCATCTTGTACTATACTAATGTGCTTTGAGAACTACTTCATTATTATTGTTTCTATTATTTTTATTATTATTATTGTTTTTTTTGTTTTTTTTATTACTATTGGTATTGTTTATTTATTTAGTTTTTAGAATGTTTCTCTTCTGATGTTGACCAGGTAGTAAAAGCACCATATCACACTATGTTATATCATGTCATACCACACCACACCACACCACACCACACCACACCACACCACACCACACACTACAAAATTGTACTCACACACACACACACACACGCACACACACACGGTCCGCTAGCGTAGTGGTTAGCGCACTCGGCTCACAACTGACGGGGCCTGGGTTCGATCCCCTGGGCGGACGGAGATAATTTGGGTGTGTCTCCTTTCACGTGTAGCCTCTGTTCACCTAGCAGTGAGTAGGTACGGGATGTAAGTCAAGGAGTTGTGACCTCGTTGTCCCGGTATGTTGTGTGTGAGTGGTCTCGGTCCAAAGATTGGTCACTATGAGCTCTGAGCTCTTTCCATGGGGGGACGGCCGGCTGTCTCGATAGAGGCCAGCAGCAAACTGTGACAGTGAATACACACACACACACACACACCCGGTGGTCTAGTGGTTAGGACGCTCGCCTCACAAGCGAGAGGTCGCGGGCTCAATCCCCGCGCTGAGTAGGAGACAATTGGACCAAGTCTCTTATAAGTGTGTGGTCCCTGTTCACCAAACAGTAATGAGGTACCTGATCTCAGACGGGGTTTGTGACCCGCTTTCAGGGGGGAGAAAACAAATCTCCCATAAATAAAAAATATACGGCAGTGTCCCTTATCACTGTTCGGGCCGCTGTTAAAACAGCGGTTGTTGGCGCCTTATACGGCAGCCAAAGGGTGGCCTGTCACCCCGAGTAGCATAGAAAATGGGGGGAGAAAATTCATGGGATACTTGTGTAAAATTTGTCTGTAGATTTTCAGCCTAACTGGCTGCAACTATAAAGTAAATTAAATTAAATTAAACCGTTTATTATTATTATTATTATTATTATTATTATTATTATTATTATTATTATTATTATTATTATACACACACACACACACACACACTTGTTGTCAGTGTGTTGCTAATTCCTTTTATTCAAAATTCTAATATGCATGTTTACACCTGAAGTCTAAAAAAACATTTCTTGTAGGGAGTTTTTCATATTCTAGGGGTGGGTTTTTTTTTTTTTTTTTTTTTTTTTTTATTTATTTTTTTTTTTTTTATTTATTTATTTATTTATTTATTTATTTATTTATTTATTTATTTATTTATTATTTAAAGGTTGTGTTGCAGCCACCACAAACAATGGGAACACTGATAAGGATACACACAACTTCATCTGTTGTGCAGTGACACCAATCCATAATCAATGAGCCTCAGTTGATATGCCGGATTCTTAAAGCAATAATGTGACGCAACAATGTAGGAATTCTAAATAACATCAGTACTTTCCTCTCAGCAGAGTGTTTTTAGTGGTGGGCTTATTTGTACAATTGGCACTACAGTGAAAAGATTGGTTTAGTATTACACTGGAAAGGTTACACGTACATGTTGGAAAGCCCTGAGCTGTCCTTGACTCATCACCGTCCAGCCACACCTTCACATTTGTTCCATCATCACATGATTCTCAACCATTTAAACACTTCACTTTCATCAACATTCATCACTTCACTCTGATCACACTTCATGTAGCGTCAGTTATACTTGATTTTAAAATATGTTTGGTTGGTTATTTTCTTATGCAATTTCATCACGCTATTTGTAGTAATCACAAATTTGAATGTTTTTTTGTGTGGAATGCAATGCTCAGTTTTATAACTTAATATTCTCTACATAATTTTTGTTATAGGATTACAGATTAAGAGAAAATTTAAGATATGAATGACATGGAATAAAATGCAGTTGAGTGTAAGCGTTGTGCACTTCTGCCTATAAGTGTTCATTCTATTGTACATAACCATTATGTAAATATGTTAAATAGTAGTAATAACAGTAGCTTTTTCTTCTCTTGCAATATTCAGGATTTCCTTGCCTTAAAATGAGCTGTTCTTCAATGATCAAGTTCATTTACATAATCTTGTTGCCTTCTTGGAATGTGTTTTACTGCATTTACATAACTATAAGTGTGTGCATGTTTGTGTGCTAAGTGATGTGTGAATTGAACATGTGGTGCAATGATTACCATACTAAAGCCTCACTCAGTAGGTATTGTATTGTATTGTATTGTATTGTATTGTATTGTACTCGCTGACTTACATACACAAACAACATTGGTTCAAAATGCACCAACACTATTGTGACGAAAAAAAAGTGTTCACGAGATACAGATAACAAATTATTATTCTTACTTATAATTGAAGTGAAATATATAATAAAAAAAAGTTCGTACTAGTTGGAATTGGAAAAAAAAAAATCTGCAGACGAGAATTGTGCATTTGTGTCTTGGAAATGTTTCATAAGTAATATTGGAAAGTGAGACGAGGAAAAGATGATGTTTGGTGTTGCAGACAAGTGATGATTCAAGTGTTGTCAATAGTAAGTGTTTCGATGCCACCAGTTACTATTTCATTCTTAATCTCCTTGCTGTAATTTGTAAACATTTCAGGGTTAGTATGATGATGATTTTTATTTACATACTTATTATATAATTTTAAGTCTGATGACAGTACAGTACTCTCTCACATTTGGTAAATTCATAATGTGTAAAATTCTACTTGACACTTACAATTCAGTGTAACATAGACTCTCTTTTCATTATTATTTTATTTATTAATTCATTTATTTTATTTACGTATTTGTTTATTTATTTATTTATTTATATATATATTTTTTGCTGCGTCCAAAATCCTATCAGTAATGGATGTGTTGATTCCTTAGCATAAACAACTATCAGATCAAAATATGCTTGAATTTTATCCATACCATCCTTTCAAGTGATTCCTCATTCAGTGGTGGCAATCTTTTTGGTGTGACCTAACGATAACTAACAATAAGCTCCATAGGACCAAACCTTTTACACCTCCTTTGGTGAGCCAGTCCCACAAGGAAAGGCAGCGGGAGACTGACTGCACTCACATAATTCTGTGTAGGACACACTAACTTCACACACTCACTCAAATCCTCGGTCCTAATTGTAAAAACCTTTCATCCGTTCACTACATCCAATTAATCTGTCACTTCTAAGCTGCTACTCGAACAACAACTTTCCTCACCAGAACTCCCTCTCCCACCTTCAAGACGGCCTCGTAGAATCATCACAATTTTCTATTAATAGTTTGATATCGTTCCTCCAATGAACACAGCTTTTATCTTACCATGGCACCTTATGACCTCTGATGTTAAGAAGTTACTTTATTTGCATTGACTTGCACACTCACTAATCCTGCGCTTAATTTGATTTCCTAGATGTAGGTGTGGTGTGTTTCCCATTCTCCTTCTCATTGTGCCATATCACCTTAATTAATGTTTTGCTCATCAATGTTTTCATTATTACAATTGACAATAAGTGCGTGCTCAGGGTATGTGTTTTAGTCCTATTTTATAATGCATTGTTTTGTTCTCATGGGAGTGAATAGTGAGTATTGTTATGAGGAATACACACTGGCATCCCCAGCTGGTGGGGAGAGGAGTGTTGTGCTGGTGATGGGGTGATGGGCTGCACAAACAACCATTAATTCATTTAAATATAACAGTGAGAAATAGAGTTTATGTGTTGGTTTTTTGCATACGGTGAGTTTTTGCTCTCATCTTATATGGAATGTGAGAGAGTACTGCTTTAAAGATGAAATCCAAGAATATACACATTTCCTAATTGTTTTTATAGGTTTCTCCTGACATTTCATTTAAAGTGAAAGAGTAAGCCTAATAGTGGATCTGATCAATGCATTCAAGTACAGTAACAACGTCTTTTAAAATATAATGGAAATGATACTTCTCAATTCACCGGAACTGATAATGTTCAGTGTTTGGATGATCATTTCTTAACTCTTAACTGTGCCTCAATGTAGAAACTGGTGATATATCATATTTTTTTTCTCGTGCTGCTGGACTAAGTTGAAAGTTTGATATTGAAGTTTAGTGAAGTTATGTATGTAGCTCAGTGCAAGGGAAGAAATACTTTAAAACTTGCCTTAGTACCAACAACATATTGATTGCGTGAATATTATAATTAAGGAAGGAGAAAATTTGTGATAAAATGTTTGGTTAGGTTTTAAGGGATCCTTTACTTTGTAGAGCCAATCTTAGATGGAGTGTAGTGATAGCTTTGTAAGCTTGTGGCATGAAGAACCATTTTCATGTCATGGGAAGCAACAGTGACTGGCCTTCACCTTCACCTCTCTTCATAGTGGCTTGGTTCAGATTAATATTCTACTTAGCAAATCTCTCAATAACCCACAAAATATTTATTTCTGTAGTCACAATTGTTAATCTTAAAGAAATAACATGTGTCACAAAGATTTATGTAATAACTATTGATTAAACAAGTAAACGAGTAAAACATAGACTGAACACTTGCAATACCAAGTTTAAATTATGTTATCATTCATAGCACAAAATGTCTGCATTTTCTTCACTTATCCCACAAAGTATATATATATATATATATATATATATATATATATATATATATATATATATATATATATATATATATATATATATATATATATATATATATATATATATATATATATATATATATATATATATATATATATATATATATAGATTCAATAAAAAGCTTTGAATAAAGTGACAAAAACAAAACTGATACTTTAGTGATTGTAAGTGATACATAAAGGTGTGTGTGTAATGTGCCTTGTACAGTGTTTCCTGCGGAATATCTCTGCAATGGGTTTACTGCACATTTTTTAAGAATTTGGATAGTAATAACTATTGTAAATACATATAATGGAATAAAAAAGAAAATTTAAGAATCGAGTAGAGCTCTATGATGTTTTATGCTTAGAATTTTATGTTCTTTATAGATCTACCAATTTGATTATGTGTAGATGATGTGGGAATAAAGTATCTATGATGGTGCTGTGACTGGTTCATGTTGTAGGTGAACTTATAGTCATTAGTGTTGCTATAACATCATAGAGAAAGGTTTTCACAATTGACTCCTTGTGTGACGTTGATTCTAAGCTTGACTGTATTATTTGTTCACATAAATGGGAAATATAAGTTTGTTGCCATGAACTTTAGAACAATGTCATTAACTAGTAACCTGAGGTGGTTGGTCGGCCTCCATCCAGTAATGTGCATCATAATCATATTAAAATGAGGATATTGAGACAAAAAAAGTTATAGGTCAGTGATAATGTTAGAATTACACCATGCAATAGAATCCCACAGGTCCCACTTTGGAGTAAGGGCTTTCTATCCTTCGGTATCTTTCGGGTGGTTAGTGGTTGGACCTGAGGCACGCCAGGCACGCCGGGTCCTCAGACGGCCTGTTTCCAACGAGGGAGACACGATAAAGTGCAAGTCAGTACTGCATCGGCGACCATTTTAGTTATTAGTTGTCATTCTTGCTCAATAGTTAAGTTGATCAAAGTCTATATCACAGAATGTAGTTGTATTTGCAATTCTTATAAGTCAGAGTGTACAGGGAAGCAGTGTGTGTTTATGGATAATAGAGGGAGGTTCTTTTGATCCCCATCGGTAACTTTCATTCATGATATATTTACTGTTTTAGTGTTTTTAGACGGAACATTCAAGCATTCACTATTGGTCACATTTGAGCTTGAAGTAAGAATGCAGTTTTCCTTGTTAATGCATAACTATTGTCTGAGGGATTGGATGAAGAGGAAGGTGCTTAAAACAGAGGCTTTTGGGTTAATATATTGCACCTTGAGATTAGCTTGCATTATTGTCTTGAGCCATGTATAAATGTGTTGTTCTTTTATTACATTTGGATCTTTATTAACATATTTAGACCGTGAGCTTTCATACTCATATGTGCAGGAAATTGGAGCTGCATGCCTTATATTTTTTATTTATTATTTATTCATTTATATGCAGGAGCCTTTAGTGGGTTGTGTGATGAACAATGTGGTGTGTACAGGGACCAAGGTGTCTTGTTATTAAAACACTCACCCACCGCTATTTAGTGTCAATTGGAAGTCTGCGGCAACAAGTAGTTTTGTTGATTACAAAGAGGAAAGAAAATAGACGTGTAGTTCAGGTCATTACTTGTACTATAATTTTTAAAGTAAAGTAAAGTGGAGTGGTATTTAATGTTTAGAAGAACATTATTTTGGCTTTGAAACTCTCATTAAATTATTTTATATAAATTGAATGTTTATACAATACAGTACAATTATCTTCAATTCTACTGTTGTTCCATTTATGAAAACTAAACTAACAAAAAAGTAAATTTTTAGAAATTGAAAATTGGGTCATAAAATTTTTGTGAAGTTTACATTTATGTATGAAATCAAGATTTTTCAGGAGAGTTTGTCAGTATTTTGCTTGTTATTTTTTTTGTCATCATAAATTACCAGAATTGCAATAAAACTTGCATTATTCTTATTCAATGTAATAATTGTAACAATAAAACATGATATACACATCACCTTTCAACACTGGCCGGTGGATTATGTAATTAAATAATAGATCATTTGGCATTGTAAATATTTTATATAATCTTCAAATTTTGTCACAAGGTGACTGGGAAATTCTCTTTTTTTTTTGTAATTTTCCGTGTGTTCTGTTTGGTTCGATGGATATAAATGATAGTTACAGTTACCATTAGAGGGATGGAGTGAGTGCCAAGCTGACGGTGACATTGTTTTTGAAGCAACAGAATGGATGTGTTTGGCCTCATGAAATTCCTTCTGTTTCTACCATATTCACTTGCAAACTCTTATCTGTCTTGTAATTATATACACCATAAATGTTCACCCAACTGCATTTACTAATACTTTATGTGAATTTAACATAGAAGGATAAATTGTAAAGCTATAAAATATTTGTAGCAAAAACTATTTTGAAAAACAATAAGTTGTATTTCTTGATTATTGGTGTAGTGATTTTCCCTTCTCAACATGTATCTTATATAATGGTAGTCAGTGGGAAAGTATAAATTCATTGATTATTGATTTATAAACATTCTTATAAACTATTTTTAGATCAAATGAAAGAAACATCCACGACCTTAAGACCAAGTTGGGTAAAAGTGGATTTGGAGAACTGACAATATGAGCTGAACTCAATTCATGTTTACTACAACTAAGTATTACCTGTAACTAGGTAACTGGGTAAATACACACACACACACACACACACACACACACACACTAGTGTTCTATCCTTACACTTTCCTTACATTACAGGCATTCTTGGGAGGGTTGTATCTGCTGGCATAATCCTTGATAAGGTCACATCGTCAGAAAAAAATGCTAATTATTGTCAATTAGATTATTAATATCACTACAAATCATACTAATTCACTATCTTTCAATACACTATCAAGTTCATCAATTATTCTTTTCCCTCTGGAGGAACCTTCCACATTATTTTACATTCAGTTTTATACATTCAAACATAATTCAACTCAACATTTCAAGTTTCTCTTCTTTCTTCAATATATCTCTGTTTTATAATGGTCCTCTTGAAAGTTCTTATTTTTCTATTTCACTTGTTTTAATTTCTAAAACCATAGGAATGTGGTGACTCGTTTTCCTTTGTGGTGCAGTGAGTCTCATGCCTTGTGGTGTTGAAGAGGGGGCCGGGGCCGGGTGGCTCTGTGGTGCAGTGGTCGGCTCGTGACCTTTAGGATGTGAATTTGATCCTGGCTCACGGCAGCTTCTTGGTGAGAAGGACAACGCTCTCTCGTTAACTCTAGCAGAACTATATGGTCTATAGATGCCTAGTTTTGGGGGATTATTTAATCACCTCATGGTATTGAATGGGACATACATGAATCGGAGGCGGCCTAAACCCTGGTCCATCTTAGCATAACATTTTGTTCCCATAACCTAGTATGTGGTGGTTTTCAAGGCAACATTGGGTGAACAAAGTCAACATATACAAGCATGAATGAAGCTTTGCAAAATGATGATGAAAACACAGTATGTATATCATAGTCTCTTCTCTTGGCACTTTACTCTTTAAACCATTAATATCTCTCTCTCTCTCTCTCTCTCTCTCTCTCTCTCTCTCTCTCTCTCTCTCTCTCTCTCTCTCTCTCTCTCTCTCTCTCTCTTTAACACACACACACACACACACACACACACAGACGCGCTTCAGTATACTATTCCCTCAGGCAAAAATCATAATCTGTGATGGGTATTAATTTATTAATTTTAAAAAGAACAGTGATGTTTGTGCAATTATATTTGCTGCTTCAACAACACCAGTTTGTGATAAATTGGCTTTCAAACCTACTCAGAGTGAACCTATATTGTTCATGTTATTTTGCTGCGGCCATTTATGAAATTTAGTTTGTGATTCATAACTATAATGGAAAACATATTCTGAAAGATGAAGTATATGTGACATAATCAAGATGTAAAATTTGTAATTCTCTAATAATGGGTTGTTATTACTGTATAGTCTAGTGCCTTGAAGGTTTTGTTTAGTGCATCTTGAAGTGGTTCCTGTAGCACCTGGATGTGAGTAACTCATTCTAGGAGGAATTACTAAATATTATCATTATGAAAAGTAACAAAAATAATATGTTCATGGTGAAAATTAAGATCCAGAAATCATCAGAATTAAAATACCCTTTTCTGCCACGAGATGAATTAGTTTGTTTTTGTTGTTGGGCACCAGATGTGTGGTGTGACAATCAGGTTGGCTGTGCTATGTAGTGACCTGACCCTCAACCTGTAATCTTTTCGGTCGCAACTTGTTTGCTTCTTGAATACTTGTCAGATATTTCTATTTAATAATGCCTGATTAAAATAAACTGTTGACACTTGATGAATCTTTCAAATCCTGCTGCTGTTATAATGTTAATTGTGTGCGGGTGAGAAAGTACTCTTAACAAGCTGACAAACAACAGCCATCCATGGCAGTGCAATTGACATTATGAGACATTAACAGTGGACGGTGGGAGTGTAGGTGGCTGCATGTCAGTGTTGTTGTACTTAATGTGCCTTGTGAAGCTGGGGGAGTCTAAGGGTCGTACAATTAAACCTTCGCCTGGTGAAAGGCTTAATGATCCGTACAGGCTAAAGTCTGGATTGGACAGTTAGTGGACAGGTCATTCAAGTGTTGAGTCCTTCTGGGCAAGTTGGTTAATAAATGGATACACAAGGAAATGGCAAAGTTAACTAACTTCAAAGTCAGTCAGTCTTGTCCGTGTCCCATTTGGTTAAAAAGGGACACCTTAATGTAAGTTTGAAGGTTATGTTCAGCTTAATGTAAGTCCGTCACTTTGGGTTTGAGTAGCGTGTTGTTATCCAATGGTTGTTGTTAAATGTTAATACACTGCTGTCTGAGCTGCAGCTTTTCCTCACTCAGCTCATCTCCACTAATCCATCGCCTTAATATTTTTACAGAATCACCACATTTCTCCTTAGATGATATCATCTTCATGACACAAACCAACATCCTCCATTGGATCTGATAATTTTGCTATAACTAACCATGTTTTCCTCTCCGTGCCTTGCCATGCAATTATTTCCTTGCTCTGTCGTTTCCAATTTTTTATATATAGCTTACTATGGTGCTATATGATCTCTAATATCTGACTGACATCTTACTTTATTCACATTAACTCATTCACTCCTGTGAGGTTCATTCCAACACTCTATTGTTACACTTCTCAAATGTGTTGTCACATCTTTGACTTGGTGGCCATTCAACTTGATTGTACTTTGTTTTTGAGTTTCTTTATAACTCCAATAACATATTCTTTGTTTAAGTTATGATTTTTGCCTAAGATTTCCTAACTCATTCCTTGACTCCTGCAGTTCCCAGTCATCCTTGTTGAATAAGTAAATAGGTCATAGACTGTTTCAATAAGTAAATAGGTAGTACTGTACACTAAAATCAGAGTTTGGAACAATCTTTATTTATACAAATCAGGTAGTTTTGGTCAATATTCATGAAGAAATAGAAAAGTAGGAATGATACAACATCTTCATACACAAGTATCAAACAATTAATAGTGATATGGAATGAACTTGTTTTCGTGAGATTAAATAACTATTCAATATGAAGTCTCAAAACATTAAATTAGCCAGATCCATATGGAAAAATAAAGAACACTATTATTTCTTCTTAGAGCATCACAGAAGTAAATATTTCAAATTAATATTGTTGATATGTTTATATAATTGGGTAATAAATAAGTTGAGTGTGTGCTTAGTCAGTGTTTACGACTTGAGTGATCACGTTTGTACCTCAAGTTTGCTGGGTCAAGATGTGATTCCGAGAGTCCCGAGCTGCACTGACTCACCTCCTTTGGCTTGGCCTACATCACCTTATTACAGGTTTTAAACAATGTTCTTTTTACTAGTTGGCAAATAAATTTTATATGGTTGAAATTTATTATAAAAAAGTAAAGAAAAAATGGAGTTAGAGGGAAACATAAGAGATTAGATTAGATGTGAAGCCATGCGAGTGAGAGAATTTAAATTAGATAATCACCCGAACTAAGCATCTATACACCATATAGTGCAGCTAGGGTTAGTTAATGAGACCGCGCTACCACTCTCACTAAGAAGCTGCCGTGAGCCAGGATCGAACTCACAACCTTTAGGGCAGAGCCGAGCACTGCACCATAGAGCCACCCGACCCCCATGCAAGTGAGAGGAAATATGAGACATCAGCCTGGTAAGTCAGCCTGCTGCCACATGACCTCAAACACTAGGAAATGATCTCAGGCAAGACAACAGCCATTATGACCCAGCAAGCAACAGGCAGACAAACGCCAGGTGACTAGAGGCGGTAATTTGTGGTTTGATCAGTAATATTCCTACCTTGTGCCTACTGGTCCAGGTTCCTACCTTATCTACTTCCTTGGTCAGTCATTACATTTATGAATTGATGCTAAAATATAAATATTTACCATCAACCCAAAATTCTTGAAGCTGAATTCCTTACTTTATATAGTATATATAATCTCTGACTGCTCATATAAAGCCATTAGTTAATCAGATAATATCATTATCTTTAAAAATATTATTTGTCACTTGTAAAATAAAGGGAGTCCTGTGAGGCAAGAATGACCTTTCTTAGAATGTTATGTTCCGCTAATGTTCAGTAATCAAGTAACAAATGGATAATGAAGTTTTGGTGATGCGTATACACAAACCAAAACTCTGCCTCTTCATTCTAGACAAAAAAAATAATCAAACAAGTTAACATAAGTACAAAAGGTTCAGAATGATTAGTTCATCCAATTATTCATAATGATAAGGATACACATTACAATAAGTTAATTCATATATTGGAAGAGGACTCCCTGTACATATCACACATTGTTTTCATATCCTATACTTTCAACCAAAAATTAATAAAATATATAAATATGTAATATATTAAACAAAACTTTGTTAACAATAGCAAGACTCAGAATCGTTCACTTCCATTCCGTTTCGTTCCCTCCCGACTGACTCTACAACGGCTCGGTGGATGTGATCCGGAGGGAACTGAGATGGACTGATCAGTGTCATGGACTTGGCAGCCTTCAACTTGTGGGCCAAAGTAAGGAAAATGGCCTCAACATGGTCACAGTCACTATCATCCTTGGCAGAAGTTTCAAAAAGCTGTAAATACATATCAATAATTACACACTTGAACACACTGACAATCTTGAAAAAGAGGGGGGGGGGGGGGGGGGGATTTCATCAAATGTAAAAATCTGCCACATTGCATCTCTATGAATGTTCTGAATGTGTATTTGCTGAACTCTTTGTATGTTAGCTGTGACGATGATAATGTACACCATATACCACTTACACTTAACACCTTGGCTATGAGTTAGGCAGCTGTGTTGCATAACATAATTATTGCTTTAATGTTTATATCCTCTATTTAATCTAACCGTTCTTCCCCTCACCATAGTCTGCCTCACCATCATATGGTTGCTCTTTTCATAATAACTAACTACTGTTTGTGAGTATAACTTACTGGCATTCCATGGTGGTCGGCAAACCTTTGAGCCACGTTGGTTGGAACCGTAACTTCTCCTTTACAGTCACATTTGTTCCCCAAAAGAATCCTTGGGATGTTATAGTTCAAGTTGTGTTGGTTACATTCTTCTATCCAAGATGGCAACGCCTGGTTCAAGAAAGTACAGATAATGACACATTTATCCAAGTTATTGGTACTCTTTCCCCTGTATCATAAAACACTACAAGGCATGAGATGTAACTATTTGTTTTATAAAATCATTGCAATTTATAGGCTTAACACCTAACACTTAATGGATTACTATCATAAGTATGATTGGAAAAGTATTTATTTACCTATTTATTTACTATTTATTTACCTTTATACTAACTTCAACTATATAGAAAAATGAAGAAAGGAAAATGTTAAATATACAGACTTGAGTAGGTAGTCATTTGTCATTCCTGCCTGTTATGTTATGCTATGTTATGTTATGTTATGTTTCCTCACTAGTTTGACTGAAAGTACAGTACACAATGTGTTGATAATCTTACTTGAAAGGTGGTCATCCTGGTGACATCATAGACAAATACTACAGCATTAACATTCCTGTAGTAGTGCTGTACCATGGACCGTCGGAACCGCTCCTGACCAGCCGTGTCCCATAACTGTAACTAAACCAACCAAGTATTATTATGGAGAGAAATTGAAAATAAAATAGCACAGTAATTATTATATATTATCCTACACAATATACCATTATTATGTGAAGTAAGTCCATTTTCATTACTATTACATATTGAACTCAAGGCTAATTACCATAATCTCCTCTTGATCAATTTTCACTTTCCTTTCCCTGAAGTCAACACCAATTGTAGCTTCTGTTCTTTCGGGAAAATGTCCTCCGCAAAATCTAAGAAAAAAAATTATCCTAAAGATTAATCTGCAATACAATAAGAAATGACAATATATGATCGTAAAAAAGCAAACACACACACACACACACACACACACACACACACACACACACACACACACACACACACACACACACACACACACACACACAAGAATATAAGAAATGAGGAGACTGCAAGAGGCCAGTTAATGACCTACACGAGGCAGTTCCTTGTCCTCACCCTTGGAATAATCCAATATTTAGCCATCCCACCTGTCATCCCTATCCATACCCTCATCCAACCGTCTTTTAAAGCTACCTATTGACTCACCACTTACTACATGTCTATCCAGCCTATTCCAATCGTTCACGACTCTGTTAGTGAACCAATATCTACCTATGTCTGTCCTGAATCTAAGTTTTTCTAGCTTGTACCCATTTCCATGTGTCCTATCCTGACTACTAAATTCTAAAACCTGATAAATGTTTCCCTTATTAATTCCTTTTACCCATTTGAAAATTTCAATCATATCCCCTCTTGCCCTTCTCTCTAGGGAGTGGAGATTAAGACGTTTTAACCTATCTTTGTAGGGTAAATTTCTCAGCCCCTGAATCCTCTTGGTCATTCTTCTCTAAACTGCCTCCAAGGAGCCTATATCATTCCTATAATAAGGGGACCAAAATTGAGTTGCATAATCTAGGTGGGGTCTAACTAGCGCTAAATACAACCTCAGAATGACCTCAGAACTCCTATTTGTCACACACCTAGTAATAAATCCCAGTATCTTGTTGGCCCTATTTCTAGCTATAATACACTGTTCCCTGGGGCGCAAGTCACTGCTTATTTGAACTCCTAAGTCCCTCACACTATATGACCTTCCTAAGATAGTGTCATTTAATGTGTAGTCTACAGGCCTATTACCTTTACCTATGCTCATAATACTACACTTGTTAACATTAAACTGCATCTGCCATTTCTCTGACCACTCGTACAGCCTATTTAAGTCATCCTGCAGCATCCTAGCATCGTCTAAATTCTTTACCAGTCTTCCTATCTTTGTGTCATCGGCAAATTTACTGATATCACTAATTATTCCTGTCTCTAAGTCATTTATATAAATTATGAATAACAATGGTCCTAGTACTGATCCCTGTGGTACCCCACTAGTGACATTACCCTATTCTGATTTCTTCCCATTGATCTGTACCCTCTGTTCCCTACCAGTAAGCCATCCCCTAATCCATTCTAGTACCTTCCCACCTATGCCGTGAGCCTTAACTTTACTTAATAGTCTCCTATGGGGTACTCTGTCAAAGGCTTTACTGAAGTCCAAATAAACTATATCATACTCGTCCCCCTTATCTATTGTTTCAAATACTTTCCTATAGAAGGATAATAAATTTGTGAGGCATGACTTCCCCTTGCTAAAACCATGTTGACTATGTCTAATTAGCTTGTGTTCATCTAAATGTTTCCTAATTGCCCTTGCTATGATAGCTTCTAACATCTTGCCTACCACTGATGTTAAACTAATTGGGCGGTAGTTACTACTTTCTGCCTTATCTCCTTTCTTGAATATAGGAACTACATTTGCCTGCCTCCATAGCCTAGGAACTACTCCTGTGCCTAGTGATTCTCTAAAAATCATTGCAATAGGTTCAACGAGTTCTCTACATTCTCTAAGAATCCTTGGAAAAATGTCATCCGGCCCTGGAGATTTAGTCTTTTTAAGTCTATCTATTTCCTTGCTAACTACTTCCCTACTTATGGCTATTTCGCTTAATTTATCATCCTCTTGTCCCCTAAAGATCTGTACTGGCTCCAGTTCCCTACCCGACTCTTCTTGAGAAAATACGGACAAGAAGTATTTATTTAATTCCTTACTAATTTCCTCACCATTTTCTATCAAGCTGCCATCCATTCCTTTAAGAGGTCCTATTCTTTCCTTTGTTTTAGCCTTGTACAACTGATAGAATCCCTTTGGATCCTGCTGGGCATCTCTAGCTATCCTAACCTCATAATTCCTCTTTGCAGTCCTAATATCCTTTTTAACTTTCCTAGCTAGGTCATTATACTGCCCTACTACCTGTACTTCACCTCTTTTAATTCTCCTATAGAGTCCCCTTTTTAATCCAATTTCCCTTCTAATGTTGCTATTCATCCATTTTGGATAATTTTTATTTGATCTAATCCTCCTCTTAGGTATATACTGTTCCTGCCCTGTATGAATTTCCCTTACTATGTTATTAAAATGCAATTCTACCTCAATGTTTTGATCCTCCTCTCTGCCTACTCCTATACCCTCCCAATTTATATCCTGTGGCTGTGGTAATTTCCTTTTCTAAAATCTGGTACTAAAGCAGTGTTCTGTTCTACCTCCCTCTTTGCATTAATCTTGAATATAATTTAATGATGGTCACTAACATCAAATCTCGCTCCTATCTCAATCTGACTGACCAAAGTTTCATTATTCGTTAAGACCAGATCTAAAATATTTCCCTGTCGTGTTGGTTCCCTTACAAGTTGTGTGAAAAAACCATCCTGGACAACATTTAAGAATTCCTTCGAACACCCGTCTCCTGTCATACTATCCCAGTCTATTCTCCTATAATTAAAGTCCCCCATAATGCACACATTATTATACTTAGATGCCCTTGCAAGCTCTTGCATTAGGGGTGCATTAGCTGCTTCGTCTAAATCCGGAGGCCTATATATAATGCCTACAACTATTTCCCCCCCCCCCACACACACACACACACTACTATTATCATATCATTGTCTATCTATCTGCTACACTACTTGTAAAATTTTCAGCCCTTGGGCTGCAATTTATCTCTAATAAACCGTTTATTATTATTATTATTATTATTATTATTCCAAGGCTCACTGACACACTTATGTACTGCACATAAGACTACTAGGAGAGGGAGAGTAGGAGAGCGAGAGAACCAGAGAGTGAAAAGACAGGTATCAGAGTATACATAAGTACAAATATCACATGAATAATACTTATACAATTACCTGAAAGTTAGACATGTCTTGCCTACACTGCTGTCACCAATTACAATGATTTTAAATGTTTTCTGTCTTCGGTCCCTTAGAAGTGCACTGCTTTGGGCGAATGTCTGTGAACTGCTGCCATTCATCTTGGTGAGACCTGAAGAAGGAAGGAAAGTAACAAAATAATAACACAAGAACACTGTCTGTGGTATATTGTGACGCGTGACCTTGAAGAGAAGGAGAAAGAAAGTTAACATCTATTTGTTGAGCAGCAGAAAGGTCAGGTAGTGTATTTGTATGTAGACAAGACACATCACATCACATCACCCTAGCCTCACATCACATCACCTTACGTCACGTCACATCACATCACCATTCACCTCACCTCACCTTCCCTCCTCTCCCCTCACCTCACATGCTGTTGCTGTCCTCTCTCCATGGAAGGCAAACAACTGTGTACAGATGTTAAATAACCCTCGTTACTAATAATGTTCGTCTTGTTACTAATCCTTCCACGTCTTGACTTGAGTGGTGTTGGTGTTGACATTACCTGTGACTCATCGTTACCAACACACCACAAACACCATTCAATGGAATAGGGGTTTTTTTCTTCTCTTTTCTTTACATTATAAGGGCAAACAAAAATAAGTTTAAAAAAATATCCCGCTTGTCGCCAGACCCTGTACATAGGACAATAGGAGAAATAGAGGCAGGTGGTGGAGGTCCAGTTAACATTAGAGGTGTCCTGACACTCCTCTTCTGAAAAAGTTTAAGTCATAGGCAGGTGGAAAAACAAAGGGAGAGAGTTCCAGAGTTTACCAGTGTAATGCAAGTGTGAAGATACTGGTTAACTCTTGCATTAGAAAGATGGACAGAATAAGGATGAAAAGTAGAAAGCTTTGTGCAGCGAGGCCGCGGGAGGGTAGGAGGCATGCAGTTAGCAAGTTCAGAAGAGCAATCAGCATGAAAATAGCGGTAGAAAATAGATATTGCGTCGGTGACTTAAAAAAGCAAGACATATAGTTAGAGGAGGAGTGTTGATGAGACGAAAAGCTTTAGACTCCACCCTGTTTAATAATGTTGTATGAGTTGAGCCCCCCAGACATGAGAACCACACTCCATACATGGGTGGATAAGGCCCCTATACAAAGCAAGCAGCTGGGAGGGAGAGAAAAATGGACGCAGACGCCATATAGGAAACCTATAACTTCTTGGAAGCTGATTTAGCAAGAGTAGGGATATAAAATTGTGAACGAATGGAGAAAATACATAATGAAATATGAGACATATCATGAGGTGCAAACAAGCAGGGAAAAGATAAAAGCGAAATAATTAAGGGTGAGAAGATGGTGTTCATTAAAAGACTGAGCGAAAATGTATTAGAATAGTAATTATGTGTTTTACGTAAATGTGTGAGTGAAAGAAGGTATTCAGATGACTTATGAAAGCAGACA
The DNA here is from genome assembly GCA_036785275.1 of Cancer borealis. Taxonomy (NCBI): domain Eukaryota; kingdom Metazoa; phylum Arthropoda; class Malacostraca; order Decapoda; family Cancridae; genus Cancer; species Cancer borealis. The sequence goes on from JAXIVD010000485.1 coordinate 127,446, forward strand.
ATACAGAACACAAGGAGGAAAAGAAAGGAAGGAAGGTGTTGTAAAGATGGGTGTTGGCATCAGTGTGTGTGTGCGTGTAAATCCGTGTATGTATGTGTGTGTGTGTGTGCATGTGTGTGTGTGTGTTGATCAGCTGAGAGAGTCATCAGTCTATCACAGTCCACCACAGTCACGTGCAGTGTCTTATACTCAAACCAAAACAACAGTAACTATATGTTACTACTTAATTAATTTATTTTTTGACAAGAACTTAACAAAATGGTGTAATATATGTAAACAAATATATATATGGTTTAATAAGACACTATGATGATGCATTTATATTAGTTTATTTTAATCCTATATATTTTCGAATGACTAAAAAAGTATTGTGTGTATAAAGTAAAAGTTATTATATTATAGTAATGTAATATCCGCCATTATTGTTTACATGACGTCACTTCCTTGACGTCACCTCATACTCCCGCCATCTTGGCCGGCACCACGCGGGATTGTGGGGCAAATCACGCTTATTTTGAACGACTGGGGAGTGTGAGAGTGTGAGTAAGCAGCACACAAACTCAACAGTCATGGATCCCAAAAAACAGCACCTTCCACCTAAGGAGAATGCACTTTTTAAGCGAATTTTGGTGAGTTCCGAGACGCATGGCTGAGTGTGTTGGGTTCGTCTGCACAAAAACAAACCTTTATAACTTATAAATAAATCACGTTACAAGCCATGACGAGGCGATGGGTGTAATATATCACGTCAGGAGTAATGAGGAGGCGGTGGGCAGGCAATGCACCGCCAGAATCAGAGAAACACACACACGCCGGGGAATGTCACTCGTTAGGAAGAACATAAAACCTAACCTAACCAGCCGTGTGGTTATTATTGATTAGGTTTTAATTATGTCTTGATTGTAATGATTAAGGTAGCGTTCATTAAGGTGATTTGTGGTTAGGTTAGTTTTACTTGTGTCTTACTCGTAATGATCAAGGTAGCATTAATTAGGGTGATTAAGGTAGCGTTAATTAGGATGGTTTAGGGTTAATTAAGATGATTTAGGGTTAATTAAAGTTATGTTTTGACACCAAGGCCTGGAGCTGCACAGTAACTAAGGTTGTATTTACTATAATCTACCTGAACGAGACTAAGACATAATTGATGCATAAATCTTGAACACACGTTAATTAACTCGCCTAACTTAACCTCACGTAGGAATAAAGATTTTATTTTATTTCTTAAGTATTTATAAACTTAATTTCAGTAAAGTTAGCCGTGTGTGTGTGTGAGAGAGAGAGAGAGAGAGAGAGATTAATTATGTCAAAAGAGGAATGAATGGATAGATGGCTAACCTGACACACCAATCACTAATCACTGAAGACTGCTGACTCACTCCTAATAACTCACGGCACCTCATGTTAGTTAATTAGTGTTAATTAATGCTGAAGGAAAGTTATGGTAGCATGCAATTAACTAGCTAACTGTAGCTGGCAGCTCATTAACTTATGTAGACAAACTGGTCATGATAAGGAAATAGTTGTAGGAATTGAACTTGTGATAGAACCTTACCTTACCTTACCTTACCTTACCTAACCTTACCTTACCTTACCAAACCTTACCTTACCTTACCTTACCTTACCTTACCTTACCTAACCTAACCTAACCTAACCTTACCTTACCTTACCTTACCTTACCTTACCTTACCTAACCTTACCTTACCAAACCTTACCTTACCTTACCTTACCTTACCTTACCTTACCTTACCTAACCTAACCTAACCTAACCTTACCTTACCTTACCTTACCTTACCTTACCTTACCTTACCAAACCTTACCTTACCTTACCTTACCTTACCTAACCTAACCTAACCTTACCTTACCTTACCTTACCTTACCTAACCTAACCTAACCTAACCTTACCTTACCTTACCTTACCTTACCTTACCTTACCTTACCTAACCTAACCTAACCTTACCTTACCTTACCTTACCTTACCTTACCTTACCTAACCTAACCTAACCTTACCTTACCTTACCTTACCTTACCTTACCTAACCTAACCTTACCTTACCTTACCTTACCTTACCTTACCTAACCTAACCTAACCTTACCTTACCTTACCTTACCTTACCTTACCTAACCTAACCTAACCTAACCTAACCTAACCTTACCTTACCTTACCTTACCTTACCTTACCTTACCTAACCTAACCTAACCTTACCTTACCTCCCTACATACCTACTTACTTACTTACCTACTTACTGTTGCAGCAAAGATAATCATGGAAATGGAAATATAGAAGCATAATTATGTTGACCTTATCTGTTCATTATCTATCCTGAAAGTTAATTTACAATGTGTTTAAGAAGAATATCAACTTTTTTTTTATAGTTAGTTAGGTTCGTATTACATGAAGTTAGTTTAGCTCAGGTTCAATTAGGTTTGGAGAGAGGGTATTATTGGTATTATTTTACATCTTCACCAGAACGCTCTAGAGAATTCATGGTTTTATTTTTACATTACCTGATGCATTCTGAGGTTTTCTTAATTACACTTCCATCACAAGTTCTTAGATAGTGAGATATTCAATGTTTTCTGTGAGATCTTCTCTTCGAAAAGTAAAGTTTAGTTTGGTTTAAACAAGGCTCTGTTATATGTCAATATAGATTAAGGTTAGGTTAGGTTAGGTTAGGTTAATTTAGAAGCTATCAAATGTTCTCTATGACCATAAGTAGGGAGTTGGTCGTGGTGCAGACGCCATTTTATTCTGTAAACAGACTCCATTAGGGTGGAGATTAAAATTTTACGGGTGAGTTCCTTTTGTTTGGTTAGGTTAGGTTAGTGTTGTTAAATTAGGTTGAGAGAGAGAGAGAGAGAGAGAGAGAGAGAGAGAGAGAGAGAGAGAGAGAGAGAGAGAGAGAGAGAGAGAGACAGAGAGAGAGAGAGAAACATGTTATTAATACTTCAGACTACCATACACAAATAAGGGTGAAAATATAATGGAAGTGCTTAGAGATATGGCAGTTGCACCGCGTTGTCATCCACTATTCCTCTGGCCTGTGCCTTATTATATACCTGGTGAAGCATCTTTACAGTTATGTTAGGTTGATTATGTTATGTTAGGTTTGGTTCGGTTATACAAGCTTTTTACCCAAAAGTTAGGCACGTGCCGTATCTATAAGGGAGCACTATGAGGATACAGCACTCGTTGGGTTATGGTTAGATTAAGTTGTGTTAGGTTTGGTTAGGTACGATTTGGTTTGGTTGTATAAGCTTTTTATATTTTATTATTCAAAAGTTGGGCACGTGCCGTATCTATAAGCGAGCACTTACAAGTACGGCTGCCGTACCTGTAAGCACTGCCTATAATTATTGGAAACATATTGATCAATAGTAATTGTGTCGTAGAGGAAGAAAAACAAGTGATGCGGTTAGTGTATGTATGAAAATAAGAGAAAAATCAACAAAATTAATTAAAACCTTTATAAATGAGAAACAATAAGGAATCAGATGTATGTATGTGTGGATAAAAATAAGCACAGATTTCTGCCTCAATAATCCCAGGATGAGATAAAATGCAAAGCTAATATAAATGTTGAATTAACCTGAATGTTTTGAATGTTATTTCTCACCTAATCCTTTAAGAGTTATTAATAATACACGATTGGGTGTTGGAAAAAAGAAAATAATAATCATACCAGTCATCCATACGCAGCTGAAAGTATATTAATGATTCTTTATTTTGAACAATATATTTAGTGAGAGTTATTCTGTCACTTATTGTCTTGGTCTTGTCACCTTCTTATACTAATACTTTATTCAGGTTTAAACACAGGTCAACACCACTACAATTTGCTGCATTTTTTTTTTTTTTATACTTTTCTTGAATCGTTTATTTACAATGCCATCAAACCCAAGAGGAAATTGAGTGCCAGGAAGCCTTGAATATACACTAATGTATAATGTATGGGAAGTTATTATGAGATGTGTGTGTGTGTGTGTGTATTTACCTTCTCTTCTGTTTTTCTGTCTGATACTAGTGTGGTTGGTTAGGCCCTTTGGTGTCAGGACTTACTAATACCTTCCAATACAGTGGTCATTTAACAATTTCTGGGTTTATGTAACAATTACCCGAGAATGTTACAAATCCATGAGTGTGTTGTCCCAAACATTATCGTTGCCACAAAAGGTGTAAAAAAGTTAATAAAAGGTTAATAAAAGTGAATGTTACAAATCCATGAGTGTGTTGTCCCCTGAATAACACTACTACATCTGCTATTTCATTATGTAAGTATAGAAAAGCCTTTATGTAGCTTTACGAACATTATCATTGGTATAATAAAAGGTGTTAAAAGGTTAAGAGTAAGAAGTAGTACGATAGGCAAGGGAAACACACTGACCGTTCCCGTGTATATGGTGCAACATTTTAACCTTAATGTCTCCCCGTGAAATAATGGAATGTGAATAATGTGAAAGGAAAATAGAACTAAAGGCAAAATATAAAAAAAATGACAAAGAATATATATTTACGTATAACAAAAACAATAATAATAGAAAAAGAAAAAAAATCTCGTGAATATTAATGAATGGTTATGTTTTTGGATGAGTAGAATTACTGCAATACAAAGTGAAAGGAGTGATAGGAGGAAGGCAAGTCAATGAGAAGAATGTTGATAGGACGACACCTGTGATGCTGAGCGTAGCGGGAAGGATATTAATGAAGTTATGACTTTAAAACATCCTCAACGTCCACTTTGGTTATCATTCTAAGTGTGCAAGGTGTAAAAAGTGAAGGAATAGTGAGGGACACTTTTTTTATTTTACTTTCTACTTAAATATATTTAAAAAAAAAAACTGTTAATGATAAGTAAATATAACCAATACATATAAAAAGTTATATTATGAAAAAAAGTAGACTTAAGATATCATATTAGAAAAAAATTGATGACATAATTTATCTTACTTTTTATTTTAATGTAAATTTGTGATATGTATATAAATTTGAATCTATGAATTTATTTTTTTATTTTGATTTTGGTACCAGTGAAATCTCGTTAACTAGTATGTAATATTTGAATATTTCTAAATGTAATGTTTTTGCAGTATATTAACAACTTTAACAATTCCAATTCCAACAGAAATGCTATGAACAGAAGCAGTATAAAAATGGACTCAAGTTTGCCAAGCAGATTCTTTCCAATTATCCAGATCATGGAGGTGAGTTTATTAAAAATGTATTTGTCTTAACGACGAATTCTAACAAACAATAACCTGTGAAAACATCAAATTACTTCAACATGATAGAGTAAAAAGATAACACAAAGTATAAGTCATATCCTTCCTCGTCCTGCAGAAACCCTTGCCATGAAAGGCCTCATACTGAACTGCCTTGGGAGGAAGGAGGAAGCCTACAACTTTGTGAGACAAGGACTCAGAAACAACCTGAAGAGTCATGTCTGCTGGCACGTGTTTGGACTCCTGCAGCGCTCGGATAAGAAGTACGACGAGGCCATCAAGTGTTACAGAAATGCTCTCAAGTGGGACAAGGACAACCTACAGATTCTCCGTGACTTGTCTCTCCTCCAGATTCAAATGCGGGATCTGGATGGCTATAAGGTAAGGCTTAATGTTTAGGTTGTGTGTTGGTATGAAGAGTATTGGGGAAGGAGTGCCAATGAATGAGGAGGGAGAGGAAGAGGGAGAGTTTTTGGATGGATAAATACAGATGTACTAAAGACCATTATCTCATTTATTTATTTATTAATGTATTTTTTCTTATCGCAGGAGACCAGATACAAGTTGTTTGAGCTTCGGCCAACCCAGCGCGCCTCGTGGATTGGTTATGCAATGTCATTCCATCTTCTTCAAGACTATGATAAAGCCTTGAAGATTTTAGAAGAATTTAGGAAAACCATTCAGGTGAGTGTAACGCAGTGATTATTATAATAAACAGGTTAAACCACTTGTCAAAATATAAAGTGGAAGTGACCACTAGACTATTTACTGTTTTAATATTTGTATCCAGCGAAGAGGAAATATAATTAATGATGTGTCTGTCTTTTTTCAGAAAACTTCGTATGATTACGAATACAGTGAACTCCTGCTTTACCAGAACCTTGTCATACGAGAGAGCAAGAACCTGCATGAAGCCCTCAGGCATCTCAACACCTACGAGACAAACATATGTGATAAAGTCACACTCCAGGAACTCAGAGGTAGTGCCCAACCTTGGCTACAACCTTAGCTTTTAATATACACTTGCATTACTTTGACCATTCATTCCACTCACACCACATCATCATCATCATCATCATCATCATCATCATCATCATCATCATCATCATCATCATCATCATCCCCTCCACCAGCACCTCGGTAGTGTAATTGTTATTCATTAGTTTATTTGTTTGTTGCCCGCAGGAGAGTTATTAATGAACTTGGGAAGGAAGGATGAGGCGAGTGAGGTGTTCAGAGGCTTGATCAAACGCAACCCTGAGAACAGGAATTACTACCTCAAGCTGGAAGAAGCTTTGGGGCTTTCCACACCTGAAGAAAGAATAAAGTTGTATGATGAACTTAAAGAAAAGTAAGTGAAAGTCTAATAAATCATAGTAATTGTTGACATTACTTGATACAGAACATTTCTCACCTTGTACCGTGATCACTCATTTGTCTTCATACTGTATGATGAACTTAAAGAAAAGTAAGAATATATACTGTTTCAGGTGTAATAACTCATAGTAATACTTAGCATAACTTGATACAGAAACTCCTCACATTGTTTACAGGAGCTGCCTTGTGTAGGTCAACTGTTTTCTTTATGTTCTCATGTAGCGTGTGTAGCGTGATGAATTGTTTGTTTTAACCTTAATACTGAGCGTGTGTTGTGTTCCCCTGCGGCAGGTTCCCCCGTGCTCAAGTGCCTAAGCGACTGCCCCTCAACTATGCCCGAGGGGAGGCGCTAATAACCTTACTAGACCCTTACCTGAGGGCAGCATTACAGAAGGGCGTGCCGCCACTCTTCACAGACATCCTATCCTTGTATGACGACCCAGAGAGAATAAAGATCATAGAGAACTTAATGTACGGTTACCTCAAGAACCTCAAGGAGACGGGACACTTATGTGAAGCAGGTCAGAGATTAGAGATTTATTTGTATTGTCCAGCTGTATAAAGAAAGTGAATTGATATTGATTTACACACACATACTGACCTTGACCTTGACCTTGTTTAAGTGATGTAGAGCATTGTACGGTATCCATCCATCCATTAACCTCATCTTCCTCCTTGTTGTCCCCCAGATAATGAGTACAAGGAGCCGGCGTCCATCCTGTATGTGTTGATGTTCCTGTCTCAGCACCACAGCTACCTGGGAGACACTGAGAAGGCGCTCGCCCTCATAGAACAAGCAATAGAGCACACGCCAACCTTAATAGAACTCTATATTGTCAAAGGAAAAATATTAAAGGTATTACATACTCTTATTTCCCAATCAGTTTTATATATATTTATTTTTTTTAGAATTTTTAAGATGATATATAAATGATTTTATTTATTTTCTATTTTGCGACACATTTTTTTTGTATTAGGTAAAGTCTGCCTTAAATTTAAAGGAAACTGTAATGGTAGTATGTAATGATTCTTTGTGTATGTGTTTCAGTATAATGATTCTGTGTGTGTTTGTTTCAGTATAATGATTCTGTGTGTGTGTTTTCAGCATGCCGGGGACTATGTAGTATTATAATGATTCTGTGTATATGTGTTTTCAGCATGCTGGGGACTATGTAGTATTATAATGATTCTTTGTGTGTGTTTTCAGCATGCCGGGGATTACGTAGGAGCCTATGAAGCCTTGCAGGAGGCCCAGGCACTAGACACGGCTGACAGATACGTCAACTCCAAGGCAGCTTCGTACCTTCTCAAAGCCAACCTAGTCAGGCAGGCAGAAGAAATGTGTTCCAAGTTCACTCGGGTAAGAACACATTAACTGCACATTAACTTCATTTTATTTATTTATTATTTTATTTATTTATTTATTTCATTAACACTTACTAACCACTTACACTTACCAAAAATTGATGTGAAACAGATAAAGGTGACTCAAAGCTGATCCTGTCATGTAGATGTAAGGTCACAATCTGAAACCAAATTGATGTCATACCAATATCAATGAGTATTCACGTTAGAGTCATTGAGTCTATACGTGAGTGGAAGTGCATCTCTTGCCCACTTATTTATATGGAGTGAGTCTTGATATGGATGCCTTACTCATGGTTTCCTTACTCACACATACTCACCTTCACTCATCCATCATTTCCAATCCCTGGCTTGAGTATAAACATTTTGTGGTTGGTTTTCAGGAAGGTGTGTCGGCGATGGAGAACCTGAATGAGATGCAGTGTATGTGGTTCCAGACAGAGTGTGCGCAAGCCTACCACCGCCTCGGACAGTACGGTGATGCCCTCAGGAAGTGTCATGAAGTAGATCGGGTAAGGAAAGGAAGCTTGGTGTTAGGCTACCTGTGTGTGTGTGTCAGTTTGTGTGACGGTGGAAGGTGGTAATGTAAGGGAAGGTGTGAAGGAAAGAATGGTTTGATGTAAAACAAGTGTGTGTGTGTGTAAGGATAGGCACGGAAAGGTCTCTCCCTCTCATATATTTCCTGGAGAGAACAAGTCAATATTGATATAAACTCGTGTCAAGATAGAAAGGTATTTGTGGTTAATTAATGACTCCACACAATATGTTCTGGTTGTTCCCCACTAACGACAATCTCTCTTCAGCATTTTACTGAAATCATCGAGGATCAGTTTGACTTCCACACTTACTGCATGAGGAAAATGACGCTGCGTTCCTACGTGGAGCTGCTGAGGCTAGAGGATGTGCTGCGAAGTAACAGGTTTTACTGGGATGCAGCACAAACAGCTATTACCATGTACCTCAGGTGAGTTTATATATTATTCAACACATGTACTAACCTTTCAAAACACATTCAAAGCAGTGTGTGTTGAGGCTTATGTACTAACCTTTCAAAACACATTCAAAGCAGTGTGTGTTGAGGTCTATGTACTAACCTTTCAAAACACATTCAAAGCAGTGTGTGTTGAGGCTTATGTACTAACCTTTCAAAACACATTCAAAGCAGTGTGTGTTGAGGCTTATGTACTAACCTTTCAAAACACATTCAAAGCAGTGTGTGTTGAGGCTCATGTACTAACCTTTCAAAACACATTCAAAGCAGGGTGTGTTGAGGCTCATGTACTAACCTTTCAAAACACATTCAAAGCAGTGTGTGTTGAGGCTTATGTACTAACCTTTCAAAACACATTCAAAGCAGTGTGTGTTGAGGCTTATGTACTAACCTTTCAAAACACATTCAAAGCAGGGTGTGTTGAGGTTTATGTACTAACCTTTCAAAACACATTCAAAGCAGTGTGTGTTGAGGCTTATGTACTAACCTTTCAAAACACATTCAAAGCAGTGTGTGTTGAGGCTTATGTACTAACCTTTCAAAACACATTCAAAGCAGTGTGTGTTGAGGCTTATGTACTAACCTTTCAAAACACATTCAAAGCAGGGTGTGTTGAGGCTCATGTACTAACCTTTCAAAACACATTCAAAGCAGTGTGTGTTGAGGCTTATGTACTAACCTTTCAAAACACATTCAAAGCAGTGTGTGTTGAGGCTTATGTACTAACCTTTCAAAACACATTCAAAGCAGTGTGTGTTGAGGCTTATGTACTAACCTTTCAAAACACATTCAAAGCAGTGTGTGTTGAGGCTTATGTACTAACCTTTCAAAACACATTCAAAGCAGTGTGTGTTGAGGTGGTTTGGACAGATGGAAGGAGAGTGTAGAAGGATGATAGTGTGATCAGATGGGATGGTGAGAGGAAGGCCACAGATGGGATGGATGGATGGTGTGAAAAGAGTATTAAATGAAAGAGGAATGTGTGTGTAGCAAGGAAGGATGATTGTGTGTGGTAGCAGTGGTGAGTATTGTGATGTGTTGTTTGAGGTGAGGTGTGGGGAGGGAGGGAGGGAGGCAGAGAGTCATAGGTGTGAAATGGCTCGGGTAAACCAGCTTTTGGTGTCGAGTCCTAACACAGAAGGGATCCCTGCCTCCAATGTATGTACTGGGGGGGGGGGGGGGGGGGGCAAGGGTTAAGTCAGAGAAATACAGTGTGTGTGTGTGTGGTTTATAATGATAATGATAATAATGATAGGATTAACTAGATGTAGAGATGAAATGCATCTATGATATATTACATTGGGTGACGTACGGTGCCATTTCACCATCTTATAGTTTCACCATGAATGTGCGTGAAGTTTTGTATGTGTTGTATAAGGTGAAGGTGATGATGATGATGATGATGATGATGATGATGATGATGAGTGGTGTCTCCCCCCAACAGGTTATATGACCAACCACTAACAGCCAACACCGGAGAGAACAACATCAATACTGGTGAGTGTTACTATTATACCGTTTCCTTCACACTTACTCTTTATAACACACAATGAAAGAGTGAATCAGACACTAGAAATTAAATTAGATGAAATTAGAAGTATGTAAGGAGATGCATGGCTTACAGAAGTGAAGAAGGAACATTTGATAGACAAGGCAGTCATTGTGAGACCTTAAGGGTGACTTGAGTGAGTGTTACATGTGAGGTTGGATGTGACGAATGGATGTCTTTGTAACACATTTTGACCCGTAATGTTGCAATGCTTCTCCGTCCACACCGATACACAATGATGATGCAATATGTAAACACACCACAAATGGACACAAGCTTTGACAACTTAACTACATCAGCTGGCGTACAAAGCAAGATTTTCACTGTTTGTGAGTAGAAGAAAGGAAAAGAATTAAAAGAGAGAAATGTAATAGAAAAGAAAGAGATATAGAGATAGATTGAGAGAGATTAATATCAAAACTTAATGTATGAGTTAATGTGTTGTTTTGGGTGAAACGTTTAGTGTTGGGTTTGGGTGTGAACAAATAGCCCATAAGTACAAGTATATCAATAGACGCTGTGATGAAGAAGTGTTAGAAGGGAAGATCCGAGAACTAGTAAGTTTAATGAAGGTGAATGTTTGTTAGTAAGCAGCATGCTTGTCCTTCCTGTCTAACACTACACTGTTAGGCTAGGCTGTCAGTGCTCATGGTATTGGAACAAGTATTGTTTTCAAACCCTAAATGCCAAAGGAAATTTAATATTGTTATTTATTACATATATATTTATTTATTATATAATAGATATAGACTTACTAATATAATATTACAATAGCCTTTGTACAAAATTAAGATGAGAGTAGATGGATGAGCCTTGAGTGGAGTGTAAGGTGTAAGGTGTCAGGTGTAGAGTGACAGTATTGGGAGCAAAGTGAACACTGGTTCAAGGGTGAGGGTGTGAGGCTCACAGGAGTGGGCGGCGGCGCCTCGGGTACAGTTGTTGTTGTACAAACACCTCTGCGTCGGGGTTGACGGGTGGCCGGGGTTGGCGGTAGTTGACGTCGGTGTCCCTGGCCAGGGAGTGTGGCAGAGTGAGTGGCCCCGCGGCCTGCAGCATGGCTGGGTTGGGGTAGTACCTGTACCTGTAGGTGACCCTTGGAGGGTGTGGCCGGCCCACCTTGGCGTAGGAGCGAGGGTACACGTAGGGCACCAACATGTAGTTGTTGTGTGAGGCTCCGTCCACCACCAAGGAGACAGGTTGGGTGCGGGTGTGTGTGGGTGGTGGCAAGATGACGGGAATGTTACCATTGTACTCTTGGTCTGGGGACGGGGGAAGCACCACCATGGAGGCCGTCCGGGTGGGGGTGACCCTCTGGGCGGCGTCATCTTCATGAAGGAGCTGTGATGGTTCCTTGAACACCTCCGAGTGGAAGCCTCCGCCTCGGGTGATGAGCAAGTCATCATTGGCATAGAACACCTCATCAGGGTGGAGGCCTCCCAGCTGGTGCCTCTGTGGGCGGGGTAGCGTGGGTGGAGCACCACGTGCACTCTGCAGGCGGTCCACTGTGGTGTAGGTGTCACCCAGGATCAGGGGCTCGGGTCCCTCCCCGTCAAAGGCGGTGTCCACCACCACCCGGCTCTTGGTGGTGCCGTCGTGGGCTTGGGTGTGGGCTTGGGCCTGGACATGGGGCTGGTGCCGCGCCCCCACCATCATCAGGAAGTAAGGGTTGGCGGAGGCCCCTCGGAAGGTGGTGCGGCCACGCTGCTGAGAGGGGTAGGAGGGGCGGAAGGTGGTGACAGGGGGTGCAGGGGTGGTAGTGGAGGTGGTGGGTTCCACATAGCCTGGGATGCTGGAAGCCTTTCTGCTGTGCCTCCACAGCCAAGGGTCCTCAGCCTGCACCCCATCCACCACCACCACTGCAACCACCACCACCACACTGGCTGCCCATACCCTCCACAGGCACTGCATCTGTAAACAACAACACAGGAATGAGTCACATGGTAGATGCATGGCTGGCTCTCAGTCTGATATCATCCCAGTACATGTGTTAGCAGACAAAAAGTAGCTTCTAATGGTATTGTGTGTACACCACTTTGCAATACCTAGCTGTGTGCAGTGTGTGTCTAGCATGAACCCTGTACACAGGTGACATGACGCCGTGCACACCTGCTGAGGGTTAGGGTTCCTGTAGATAAGCCTGATTCACACCATTGATATTGGACAGAGATAGAGCCAGACTGGATGGCCACTGTCACGGACACAGACTCAAGGTTACTGCTGTCAAACTGTTTGTTGACTTGGTTTTAATAGAACCACTTACTGCAAAGCCACAGAGGCAGATCATCCTTCCATTACAAGAAGTGCTACCTACACTGTGCACTGATACGCCTGGTTGGTGGTGACATTTGACAATGATGTGCTTTGGTCATGGTGAGGTCAGCCAAAGATGAAGTGAGGTTATGTTCCAGAAGTGGGATACAATACGTAACTGCAGCCTCCACCATCCCCAACACATCCCTTCCATGTGACGCTGTAGTCCTACCTTTCATCACCTTTCTGACCAACCTACCCCTCTCCATTCCTCGCCCCACCACCCACCACACACTGGCAGGCTTCCCTCCACCACCGTGACCCACATCAGGAAGCACAAGTCAAGCTTAGCACTGCGCTGCCTTGTGTTGTGTTGAAGCTCAAGGGTCATAGTTACATTGATGTGTTGACAGTGCGTTGCAACACCCGGATCTGAGCGTGTGTGTCATTAAATACCGCCCCCGTCCCCCCCTCCCCTCAAATACACACAAGAAGCACACCACTTTTTTGTTAGGTTGAGGTTTATACACAACTTCCATTCACTTGTTTTGATCTGGTTCACTTAAGTTCATTGTCATCTGTAAACTGTGAAACTAAAGGCTGTTATATTATCATAATGTGTGTGTGTATGTATGTGTGTGAAGGAGAGCACAGAGAAGGAGTCAAATACAATATAAACATGGTCAGTGTGTATCTCTCTGCCACTACCTGGGAGACTACTCGGTCAAGGGCGACTCGGCCTACCCTCCCTTACCTCCCCCGCCCCGCCCCGCCCCGCCCATCGCCGCCGGTCAGCATGGCAGGCAGGGAGGGAGGGATGTCCAGTTTTTACCACTGTTTGTCTGATCTGACCTTTACTTTTTCACCTGTGGAGAGTGAACCGCTGTCTGTGGTGGGTGCGGGCAGGGCAGGGTAGCAATGCATTGGTTTTCGTGTGGTTTATTTTTGATGTAAGCAATGTGTGATGCATGCAAAGGAGCTAAAACGCGTTAGATTTGTAATGCTCACACTCCCTTCCTCCCTTGTCTCATGTACGTACTATTGGTTCAGTGTTCACAGACTAATACTTAGCAGTACTCGTTCCTCAATTACACCAAAGAAATGTGCAAAGTAATGACTAGGGTGTAGCAGCAGCAGCGGGTTTAGTCTCCCATCAAAAGGAAAGAAAACAATAATTAGGGATCAGTTCAGTGCGTAACACCATCCTCAGATGTAACGTAGAACAACCCATGTTATTGTTCATCAGTAACAACTGACCGACCCTCACCACATTCCACTGGTTCCCCGGTAACGCTAAACACCACCCGCGGCTGTGGAGTCCTGGGGGGAGGGGGAGGGGACGACCTTGCTGTGCTGTGGTGGAGGCTGGCGGAAGCGGTGTGAGAGGAGGGGGGGAAGGGAGGGGTTTGTTGTGTGGTCACTTGATACTTATCCTGTCGCTACACACACACACACACACGTGCTTCCAAAGGGCATCACCAATAGGGTGCGGCTGGAGGACATGTTCAATGCCAAACTTAGTTCCCGGACAAAAACACGTCCAGTAGTGCACGGGATCACTCTCACTCTCACTCTCACTCGATACCTGGGTGTGGATGGGTGCTTCCCTCCCTCCCTGGGTCACTTTCATGGCCTCACTCACCCACCACCACACGCACCCCCCCCCCTCCACACACACTTTCACTGGTCCTCACGCTGCCTTCTTCACCCCCGCTCACACTCACACACTCTTGGTCTTTACAGTGTCGCCTCTCTCTTACTTTTCTCTGCTTGCTTCAATATTGCCAAACCAATTCTCTCTCTCTCTCTCTCTCTCTCTCTCTCTCTCTATATATATATATATATATATATATATATATATATATATATATATATATATATATATATATATATATATGTATATATATATATATATATATATATATATATATATATATATATATATATATATAGACACGCGTTTTTCCTTGTTTTAAAACTTTTTCTCACAACTTTTATCCAATATGTTTTCCATTGTGTTACCTTCTCACACTTTCCACTCATTTAACCTAAGTATTGTAACGTGACGTCTCTAACACACTCGCTCTCAGAGTTCGTTCTACTGAGTGAGAGAGAGAGAGAGAGAGAGAGAGAGAGAGAGAGAGAGAGAGAGAGAGAGAGAGAGAGAAGAGAGAAAGAGAGAATATATCTTCTGAACTCCTTTCGTGCAGTAAGTCACCTTTCTTCCTCTTTACCTGCCGCTGATTACCTTCACACCTCCAACCACCACCTCAGTGCTTCCCTCCCTCCCTCCCTTCCGCGTCCTGCTGCTGGCCCCGAGTTCAACACAGAGGACAGCAGCAGCAGCAGCATCAGCATCATGATTTACTTGGATGTCACCTTAATAATCACGTGCATGTTATCATTAATTATCTTGTTCACTTTCTCATTTCTCGCATGGTTGAATAATTTTATTGAATTTTCCTGTGCTACTTTTTTTGTCGTAAATAGTTCGCTCTTGTCATCCATCCGTTTGTGTTGAGTAGACAAGACATGCCATTAGTAGAGTCACAACCTCTCTCTCTCTCTCTCTCTCTCTCTCTCTCTCTCTCTCTCTCTCTCTCTCTCTCTCTCTCTCTCTCTCTCTCTCTCTCTCTCTCTCTCTCTCTCTCTCTCTCTCTCTCTCTCTCTCTCTCTCTCTCTCTCTCTCTCTCTCTCTCATTCTCCCTCCCTCTCTCACGCGCGCACGCCTTCCTTTGTGTAGGGCCTGGATGTGTGGGTGAGCCAGAACCGGCGCAGCCATCACCTAACGGGAACCAAGACTGTGTTCCCGCGCGATCATCACCTTAATGCGGCCGATCATAAACCGGATTGCTTGATTCTCTATCATTATTATTATTATGGGTTTCATTATTGTTATTATATTATTATTACTATTATTATTGTTTTGTTATCGTTATCATTATTGGTACAAATGGGGAGAGGGACACAAATGATAATGTGTGTATGTGTTTGTATATACCATGGTCTGGAGGATCACGCGCTGGACTCATGATTTGCTTGTGTGTGTGTGTGTGTGTGTGTGTGTGTGTGTGTGTGTGTGTGTGTGTGTGTGTGTGTGTGTGTGTGTGTGTGTGTGTGTGTAAGAGTAAGGGATAAACACCAGCGGACATTAATTACGTCGTGGGTGAAGAATTGCTTGCCAGACGCGTGTCCACTATACAGTTGGTGCGTTGTCACGGCCTGGATATGTATAGTGATCTGTGTTTACAGTGGTGGTATTGAGCGTGGCAGGGCAACGGCGTGGTGGGGGGTGGGTGGGGTGAGGAGGAGCACCACACTTGTTAAGGCTGTCAAATGTTTGTGTGTGTGTATGTCAACACATCTGGTGCCCTTGTTCACGCACGTCTTGCTCAGTTTAATGGTTTACCTCAAGGACTTATACTTCGTCTCTGACTAATGCATTAAGTGATATTGTTGTGTGTGTGGGTGTGTGTGTTATGTGTGGGTGGGTGGGGCACTGGTTGCAAGGGAGACTTACCGTGGATAGAGAACGTGCCGCCAGAAGCAATATCCTTGAGTTTAGTATTGACAATTAGGCGAGGGTTGTGTTGGTCAGCCCTCGCCACACCACCTCACACTAATACCACAGTCACGCACAACCACCGTCAAACACAACACACGCCTTCACTGCGTGCTCAGGGCGGCCACGTCAGGTGTGTGTGTTTGGAAGCAAGGCAAGGCAAGGCGTGGTGAGAGTTGTGAAGGACGCACGTCTTGCCTCTTCGATGGTCCAGGCGCTACTGCCTCTTCTCCCTCGCTGCCTCCCTCCCTTACTCCCTGGCGTGGCCCCGAGACGCCGGTAGTGGTAGTGGTGGTGGTGGTGGTTGGGGGGTAATGAGGGGAGGGTGACCAATGCCGTCCATGATTGTGGAGGACCGTGTGAGCCTCAGAGGAATGGTGGTGGTGGTGGGAGGTGGTGAAGATGGGGAGGCAGACGTGCAGCAGCGGAGTGATGGAGGGTGACGGGGTGACAAGGAAAGAGCAAGGCATCGGAGGGGAACAAATAAGGCAGAAAAGATGCAGATATATGAGAGAATAAGATGCACGTATATAGCTGCGTCCTTTTAGTATAGGTGCATGAGATGTTTGGGTGACTTTGCTGCCTTGCAAGTACTCGTCATGAAGTGTGTGTGTGTGTGTGTGTGTGTGTGTGTGTGTGTGTGTGTGTGTGTGTGTGTGTGTGTGTGTGTGTGTGTATGTATGTTTGCGTACACACACACACACACACACACACACACACACACACACACACACACACACACACACACTGAGGAAGCAGATGACCCCGGGCGTCACGTCACGGTCCCTGAGAGAGCGTCGTCACGGGTGTGCGTCACATGGCCGCTGGGTCATTGCATCCCTGTATATAGGCCGGTGAGTCGTTGTTTGGGGCTTATAAGTACAAGGTTGTAGTGTAGTGTGGCTCCACTGTAACTAACTATAACTGGCTGGCTGGTCTCCCGGGCAGGTGGTGGAGGCTGGTGCAGGGCTCACAGTGGTGGTTGTATAAAATGTGTTGGTGTAGGGAGTATTTGGAGACTTTTCAATGGGTTGTTCCTAGAAAATTACGGTGGTGACGCGGGAGTATGTTGAAGCCTGAAGGTGATCCCACAGTACCTGCCACCCATCGCTCTCCTGTGGTGATGAACACACACACACACACACACACACACACACACACACACACACACACACACACACACACACACACACACACACACACACACATTGACCCCAGAGTGTAAGCCACGTCCATAAAGGG
>JAXIVD010000486.1:0-20000 GCA_036785275.1 Cancer borealis
GCCTGACCAGGGCCGCGAGGAGAGGCTGCTCGCTCCTAGTGGTCATGAAGGGAAGAAAGCTCCTACTGGGCCTGAGTTGGATTGTGAGGAGAGGGTTCAGGCGTTCTCACTTGTTTCCCCCTCCTGTAGTAGCTTCTGTGTCTCCAGCTGACTCGGAGCTGGATTGGTGTCGCCCATTTCTGTGTGAGGGCACAATGGGGATTGGCGGGAGCAAGTATCCCGTCACTGTTTTGCGAGACACTGGCGCACAACAGTCTGTGTGCCGCAATGTCACCGGGGGTAAGGTGATTTCTTCAAAGGCAGTGTTGTGTAGGAGCCTCAACGCTGTCGAAGAGTTTGTGACGGCTGATGTGAAGCTGTCATGTCCACTGATAACCACTACAGCTCAAGTGGCAGTGGCTGAGCATCTGCCTGTGGCAGGTGTTGATTTCTTGCTAGGGAATGACTTAACTGGTGGGAGAGTTGGGGTGCCCACCCCTACGGGAGGTGAGACCTCTGAGGAGTCGGGGCATAGGATGCCCGACCCTGTTGCTGTTGTCACCCGGTCGCAGACCGAGAGGGTGATGCAGGCTGTTGCTCCTGGGGCCGACTGGGACAGAGCAGGGCTACCGGAAAGGGAAGACAGTGGTGAGGAAGAAGCTGCCGCTCTTGGAGCCGACTGCAAGGAGGCAGGGTCACCGGTGTTGGAGGGCAGTGAGGAAGAAGTTGTTCGGGTTGTCACCCGGTCTCAGGCTAGATGGGTGGCACAGGCTGCTACTCTAGGGGCTGATTGCGACACTGCAGGGTCACCGTCGAAAGAGAGCAGTGTTTCTCAACTGGATGAGCTAGAGCCGGGCTCTCCAGTGAGTCAAGGCGTGGGGGCTGACTGCCGCAGTGCAGAGCCACCCATAGAAGCACCTGACTCGGCAGGGGTTGTCGCCGAGGGTGAGGAAGGAGTGTTGAGGGTAGAGGAGTCTTGTGCTGGCATTTCTCACCCTGCGGGGCACTTCGGAGGAAGCACCCACGCGGTGGTGTTTCCTGGTTGTGAGGCTGTGGGTCTCGGTACTCAGTCCGGGCCCCAGTCTGGTATGTCGGACAGTTTGTTGGGGATCACCACCGAGGGCGGGGAGACTTCCAACTTTGCGGGGGAGTTGGAGGCTCCCACCCCTGCGGAGTGTACCGGAGGCAGGGAACAAGCTGTTCCCTTACCAGGTGACTGTCTGACGGGTGAGGCCCATCTGGAGGGCCTATCCACTTCAGCCGATGAGGTCGTGGTGAATGAGCCCACGCCACGCCTCAGGCCCTGGGACGGAACCAGAGTGTCGGCACCGCCTCTTCCGACAGATCCTGTGGTCCCACCCGACCTTACTTGCATTGAGCCGGCGTTGCTCATCAAGGGACAGAAAGGGGACCCTGACTTGGCCCCCTGTTTTGCTAAGGTGGGAAAAGAGAAAAGGGAGATAAGGGGAGGAGAGGAGTTTCTGCTGCAGAGGGGGGTGTTACACCGCAGGTCGAGGGAGAGTGACGGGAATGAAGTATTACAGGTGGTAGTGCCTCGGGAGTTGAGGGAGGCCCTGGTGCTGTTGGCACATGAGGGACCCATGGCTGTACACCTGGGTGTCCACAAAACTCTCGCCCGCCTGCGGGGCAACTTCTGGTGGCCTGGCATGGCCGGAGATATTACCGAATTGTTGAAGAGCTGCCACACCTGCCAGATGGTGGGCAAACCCAACAAAACTCCCCCTGTTGCACCCCTGCATCCTATCCCCGCTGTGGATCCTCCTTTCACCAGGGTCCTGATTGACATGGTAGGTCCTCTCCCTACTACTAAGACCGGTCATAAGTACGTGCTGATCATCATGGACGTAACTACTCGGTATCCGGAAGCCATACCGGTGAGGAGCACCCACGCACGAGATGTGCTTAAGGCCCTCCTTAACTTCTTTACGCAGTTTGGCTTACCTCCCGAGATTCAGTCCGACCGAGGGACCAACTTCACTTCGAAATTGTTTGAGAAGACTATGATCGAGTGGGGGATCAAGCACGTTCTTTCCAGTGCTTATCATCCCCAGTCGCAGGGAGCTTTAGAGCGACACCACCAGACGCTGAAGACGACGGGCGTTCTGTATAGAACGTGAGAAAGACTGGGACGAGGCTGTTCCCTATGTCTTGTTTGCTGTGAGGGAGGCTCCTACTGAGTCCTTAGGATTTTCCCCGAATCAGTTAGTGTTTGGGCACCGGGTGCGCGGCCCTTTGGACTTAGTGCGGGAAGCCTGGTGTACTCCCCACTCTGACCGCCCAGAGTCGCTCCTGAAAAGTGTGCTACGGACTCGGGAACGACTTATGAAAGCGTTGGAGGTGGCTCAGCACCATCTTGGAGCAGCGCAGAAGAAGATGAAGGGATACTACGACCAGAAGGCCAAGTATCGTAGCATTGCACCAGGGGAGGAGGTGTTGGTGTTACTTCCTTTACAAGGGCAGCCGCTTGCGGCTCGTTACAGTGATCCATATGTAATAGAGAAGAAGGTGGGGGACTTGGACTATCTGGTGGCCACCCCTGATCGGCGTAAAAGGGCTCGGCTTTGCCATGTTAATATGCTGAAGTCCTATTTTCGTAGAAAGAACCAGGAGGGTTGTTTTAGTTCTGCCAGGAAGGAGGCATCTTTAGTTTTGTTTTTCTGCCGTGCAGAGAAGGCCACCGAGGTTCTTGGTTCAGAACCCATAGTTCCCGCGGAGCACTGGGAGCAGAACAGTGTGCTGTTCCTTGAGGAGAAGTTACAACACCTGGGAGAAGTGCAGAAGAGGGAGATGCTTCGATAGTTAAGAAATTATCCGTCAGTGTTTAACAATATTCCGAGCAGAACTACTCTGATCCAACATGACATTGATGTGAGGGAGTCCACTCCAGTTAAGCTGGCTCCGTATAGAGTGAATCCCCAGAAACAGCAGTTGGTTGAGAAGGAGTTAGAGTATATGCTGGAGCATGGTCTGATTAAGAGAACGTATAGCCAGTGGAGCTCGCCTATCACTCTTCAGCCCAAGCCTGACGGTAAGGTCAGGTTTTGTATTGACTTTAGAAAGGTCAATATACTCACCAAGGCCGACACCTACCCGTTGCCCCGGGTGGATGTCTCAGTGGACCGCATCGGCGGAGCCACTTTTATTTCAAAGGTGGACTTGGTGAAGGGCTACTAGCAGGTTCCTCTCACGAACCGTGCTAAAGAAATAGCCAGACTAACGGAGCAGACAATGTTGTGGTCGACTGCTTATCGCGAGCCAGTGAATGATTCTTGCAGTTAAAACATTTTGTAAGTCTGTCAGACTTACAAAATTTTTCCTTTAAGGGGGGCGTGTTGCAAGCCCACCCGCGAGAGTTAAGTCAAATCTAGAGGAGAGACACCACGAGATGTGACAAGCCCCGCACGCGGGAGTGGAAAGTCACGTGGCCAGCCGTGGCGGGAAAGAGGCGCGCGGAAGTCATGGGAGTGCTACGTGACTAGAGAGAAGGCGTGGGGGAAGGACAGGGGGGGCTGCGAGGTGCCGGAGGTACGATGTTAGGAGTGCCCCGCGCTGTAATTTCTTTAACTTCTTTTTGTTCTTTCTTTAATTTTTCACGTCTCTCCCTCTTTCTTCTTTGTATTACAAGGTGGCCTGCCTTGTAGTCCATTCTTTCCTGCAGCCCCTCGTATGTTTATTACTGTTCCAGGTCGCTTCTGTGAGCGGCAGTGAATTTATGAATAAAGTTGCTTTCTTAGCAAGAGTAAGGAGCGGCAGCGCGGTGCTGGGATATGAGCCGCGCTGATTGTACGAGTTGGCAACCCTCTGTGAGGGAGAGCGAGAGAAGGGTGTTTTCTGTGTAGTGAGTCAGTTACCCGCGTACAGCCATTGTGATAACACTCTCGCGCTCTGAGTTCCCAGATTGGCACTATTTCGTCTGTATCCTTCTCATTTTTAAGGAAGTGGGTTTAAGACTGGCCTGTATAGTTAATGGGTATATTTGTTTAGCTGGCAGTAAGGCCCTGCCAAGTGAACAGGTTACTATGCCAGCACGGTGAGAGAGTGTTAGCTGTATCGTATATACCTCGCGGGGTGACTCCACCTAAGGTTTCAGTTCCAGGGAGTCCATGTAAGGAGGATCTGGATACTGTCAGGGTTTGAGTCTTGGGAAGTGGTTTTCGTTGTGTTTCATCGCCCATCATCTGGGGCCTCTTATTTGAAATCACTAGGCGGAGAGGTAACTCACGCCTTAGTGTGTTTGTTTTCACGGCTCATATAACGCACTGTAGAGAGTCCTGCAGTAGGGGGGCTGATCTACAGGGTGTTAATGAGTCGAGAGGAGATATTGTTCAGCCAGGAGTGGGTGGAACGACACCTTGTGGGCGGTATCCTGGTGGGGCAATAGCTCCTTGCCTGTGCACTGTAATATATTGCTCACTGTAGTCCTCTTTAGAATGTAAGGAGGAGGAGGTGGTAACTACTGGGAGATTCCTTGTCCCTTGGAGGGTAAAAAGAACTGACGACCTCTGTACGTTTTGGGATGGCTGTAGGTGCTGTGATTGGCTAAAGGGTGCAGAGGTTTATTGACCCTGTACACCCGTTTCTAGCCTTTTTGTCCAGCCACCGGCGAGTGACCCTCGGATTGACTGGTCTTGAGTGACAGTCGGTTTTTCTTGTCCTTTGGTGGGTTAAAAGGAAGTTTAAGTATCAGCACTACAGTTCGTACACGCCCGTAGCGTGACTGTGGCTGGGTGCTGCAGAAGCAGACACCCGACACTGGGGCATAAGAACCGTATCCTGCGGTGTGACCGTAACAATATATATATATATATATATATATATATATATATATATATATATATATATTTTTTTTTTTTTTTTTTTTTTTTTTTTTTTTTTTTTTTTTTTTTTTTTTTTTTTTTCCCTTCTAATTACTGAATCCGAATTTAAACAATTTATATGACAGATTATTAGTACTGTCTAAATTTAACAAATGGATTTTGTATTCATTTTAGGTTATAGAAATGACTACTGTCTGGTACCGGATGTTCTCCAAATGCAAGAGCAGCATTGAGACCTCTTATCCAATCTAGTGGCTGTCCAGAGGCAGACTGCGTTATCACTGCAGGACATTGCTGCAAGTATTAGGGAGGCTGTTTTGGCTATTACAGTGGTAGTGCGCTGGCCTTGCATTCCCTTGGTCGGCGGATTGAGTCCCCGCCCGGGCTTGTGATGCTTAAGTTGTTTACTGGGAGGAACTGCTGTGGTCGGGCATCACAGTGTTGCAGCGGTGATCCACCATGGCTGTGAGGCATAGACCTCTAAACAAAACCAAGTACCAAGTACCAAAATATTGTCTTTCCTTAGTCGCCAGCTGCCTTACCTAAGTGTCTCTCAACTCAGGAACGCTGCCTATAAGGCTGCATACACACCAAACGAGTCGACTTGACTCGACTTGTTTCCTTCTTGTAGATTAAGGGAAAATAAATTTACCTACCTATTTTTACATTATATGACTCACCCATATTACTTAATTTTATTATTCCTTCCTGTGGATGTTAACCTAATATAAAAATAAGACACTCGCACTGACCAATAATATATACAGTAACATAATATCATAAAGTAAATAGTTAAGGATGAGTCATGAAGAAATACACTGACAAATAGTAAAACATTATATTTATAAAAAAAAATATATACATATAATATATATAAAAAAAAAAATAAATAAATAAATAAATAATATATATATATATATATATATATATATATATATATATATATATATATATATATATATATATATATATATATATATATATATATATATATATATATATATATATATATATATATATATATATATATATATATATAAATATATACAGACATGAAGATATAGATGCAGAAATAACACAGAAGGATGTAAAGGATAGGTGAAGACGAGTTTTAGGTTCTATCAGTTAGAACCTAACTATTTCTTTGTTAGAATTTAACTGAAAGAATTTTCTATGATCTCCTGTCGTACCTTTCTCCCGGTCTCGTAGGCGGGAATAGCAGCAGCACTACTCCTAGGCTCCAAGTCATCATCGTCGTCTGCCTCCTCCACTTCAGTCTAAGGGAATAATAATTACAGAGTGCTAATCATAGATTACTGGGGAAGAGGTGAAGTCAAAGCTGAGTCAAAGGAGTGACCATGACATAACTTAAGTCGAAAGTATTCTTGACAACGGTGTAGAACTCAGTACTAGATATACGTACATTCAGCTATATTGTGTAGGCAGCCTGAAATTCAGTTAATAGTTACGTCTACTACCGTATCAGTTTAAATCCTAATCTGCACTCAATCTTAATTACAGAAACAGTATAGAGTTTACCTATACTTGATTATGATTTCAATGTATTGAAAAGTGCATTGAAATTGTTTCACCTCTATTGAAACATCAATATCATAAAAACAGTTACAAGTATATAAGATTGAAAGTGACAGATAGGTAACAACATTTTATACAAGAAAAAAGAAACAAGTACTTGCGGAGGAGATGGTATTCCACGTTCAACACATCGATTGTGAAGGAGCAAGCAGCACATGATGATTTTGGCACACCTCATGGGTACGTATTGCAGGGCCCCACCAGACTTGTGGAGACATCTGTAAATAGTGAGTTATTCAATAATCAAGGAAAAAAATTTTCAAAAAAATATGGCTCTGATATGGCATCAGTTGTTTTAATAATCTCTGAACAGGTTGAAAATGGCAATTTCATTGCAATTCTCTTATTCTCTTCCCAATCCTTTCTTTCACATACTCACATACATATGAGTAAGTATATATATTCCCCTAGCTATCTCTTTTCCCATACACGTATATATATATATATATATATATATATATATATATATATATATATATATATATATATATATATATATATATATATATGTATATGTATATATATATATATATATATATATATATATATATATATATATATATATGTCTATATATATATATATATATATATATATATATATATATATATATATATATATATATATATACGTCTATATATATATATATATATATATATATATATATATATATATATATATATATATATATATATATATATGTATATATATATATATATATATATATATATATATATATATATATATATATATATATATATATATATATATATATATATATATATATATATTTGTTTGAGTGTGCGTGTGTGTGTGTTGACATTAAAAATTAGTAACATAATGCCTTGCATCAGTGCATACACATAAAATTTAAACATATAGCTGCTCACCATCTATGGCCCCGATCACTCTTGGAAAATTCCTTAACCTGCTAAAGGCTATAGCAGATTGTCTCAGCTCTTGAGGTGTTGATGGCATCTTGATCTGCTGCACTGACATGGTGTTGAGAATGTTTGTGACAGCGGTCACACTCCTGCTAACACTGGCCTGTGATGGTCCTGAAGGAAAGATTTGACAAGTAATATACACCTAAATTTTTAATTTGTTAACTATTTAGGTATTATTTTACATGTTCATACCGCTCTAGAGAATTCAGGTGTGCTATCCCTTTCACAAAATGTTGTCAATATTCAAGTATATGTGTATCAAAACACTAGCACCTATCATCCCTATTCATAAACTTATCTAATTTTATTTTAAAGCTCTCTAATAAATCTACCCTAACTACGTGCTCATTAAGTTTTATTCTTTTAGTGTAGGACTAGGCCATAAAAATGTTCTTTATTTTGTTTTATTTCGTTTAATCTTTTTGAAGAAAAAAATCATTAGTCCAATTAATGAGGTAGGGAGCCTAAGGAGACTGATATAAGCCAAGCATGTTGACTATTAATGTATACTTAACAATGTATTTATGGGTACTTACCGGCAGTGTCTCCAATGACATGCTGAAAGGAGCCGCTGGCCAACATCCTTAGCGTCATTAACACTTGTGTGTGTGTTTTGGGATGGCCTGAGACCTAGTCCTTCTCTTTAAATAAGGATCCACCTCCTCTATCAAGTTGATTAATTAATGACGAGGAAACCTGTAGTGCGCTATCAGCTCTTGGTCACTTAATGCTAGAGGATCAAGGCGATCACGAAAACGATGCTGCCGTCTGAGAGCCCGATCATGGAAGATAGCTACAATAATTGCCATCTCTGCTTTCACTTCTGCTACGTGCACTAAAAAAACAATAATAAAGGCATCGACGCCATCGGACGTACGCTTCTAGAACATAAGAACATAAGAAATGAGGAGACTGCAAGAAGCCAGTTAATGACCTACACAAGACAGTTCCTTGTCCCCCATCCTTTGAATAATCCAATATTCAGCCATCCCACCTGTCATCCCTATCCATACGCTCATCCAACCGTCTTTTAAAGCTATCTATTGACTCAGCACTTACTACGTGTCTATCTAGCCTATTCCAATCGTTCACGACTCTGTTTGTGAACCAATATCTACCTATGTCTGTCCTGAATCTAAGTTTTTCTAGCTTGTACCCATTTCCACGTGTCCTATCCTGGCTACTAAATTATAAAACCTGATCAATGTTTCCCTTATTAATTCCTTTTACCCATTTGAAAACCTCAATCATATCCCCTCTTGCCCTCCTCTCTAGGGAGTGGAGATTAAGACGTTTTAACCTATCTTTGTAGGGTAAATTTCTCAGCCCCTGAATCATCTTGGTCATTCTTCTCTGAACTGCCTCCAAGGAGCCTATATCCTTCCTATAATAAGGGGACCAAAATTGAGCTGCATAATCTAGGTGGGGTCTGACTAACGCTAAATACAACCTCAGAATAACCCTAGAACTCCTATTTGTCACACACCTACTAATAAATCCCAGTATCTTGTTGGCCCTATTTCTAGCTATAATACACTGTTCCCTGGCGCGCAAGTCACTGCTTATTTGAACTCCTAAGTCCCTCACACTATATGACCTTCCTAAGGTAGTGTCATTTAATGTGTAGTCTACCAACCTATTTCCTTTACCTACGCTCATAATACTACATTTGTTAACATTAAACTGCATCTGCCATTTCTCTGACCACTCGTACAGCCTATTTAAGTCATCCTGCAGCATCCTAGCATCGTCTAAATTCTTTACCTGTCTTCCTATCTTTGTGTCATCTGCAAATTTACTGATATCACTATTTATTCCTGTCTCTAAGTCATTTATATAAATTATGAATAACAACGTTCCTAGTACTGATCCCTACGGTACCCCACTAGTGACATTTCCCCATTCTGATTTCTTTCCATTGATCTGTACCCTCTGTTCCCTAACAGTAAGCCATTCCCTAATCCATTTTAGTACCATCTCACCTATGCCGTGAGCCTTAACTTTACTTAATAGTCTCCTATGGGGTACTCTGTCAAAGGCTTTACTGAAGTCCAAATAAACTATATCATACTCGTCCCCCTTATCTATTGTTTCAAATACTTTCCTATAGAAGGATAATAAATTTGTGAGGCATGACTTCCCCTTGCTAAAACCATGTTGACTATGTCTAATTAGCTTGTGTTCATCTAAATGTTTCCTAATTGCCCTTGCTATGATAGCTTCTAACATCTTGGCTACCACTGATGTTAAACTAATTGGGCGGTAGTTACTACTTTCTGCCTTATCTCTATTCTTGAATAGAGGAATATTGATATTTGGAATGGACTGAAGGCAGAGATGATAATGGCTAAAAATATACATCAACTGAAGGAAAAACACGAGACACGAGACACTGGAGTCACAAGTATTAACATTTTTTGATGACTTGAAATCAATTAGGGCAGAAGTGGAAATGCTAACTTAGTTCCTTTGTTTCTTCAAGGTTACCAGAATGAAAAACTAGTCTATTGGTTCCATAACTCTGGGAAGTGGGTTCTTTTTGCATTAGTTTTTTTTTTTTTTTTTAATTATTTACACTTACATTATAAATATACAAAATATAGATTTACAAAAATATGTAGATTTACAAATATGTAGATTTACAAAATATGTACAAGAAAATTTTTATTTTATTTTTATTTTTCTATATCACAAACCATTGGCGCCAGTAGGCTTTTATGGAGGCACAGATGGACTTGTCTCTTACCTGTTATTTAGTGTGAATTCTAGATTTATTGTAGTGGAGCCTCAAATGTTCACGTTCTCTCTTGAATATGTTGAGAACTAGAGGCTAATCGATGCTAAAGCCTCAGATGCATATAAATATTGTAAGTTCCGTCTGAGGACAGTATGGCAGCAATTTGGGTAGTCTTTGGCCACTCAGCGGTAATAGCAAATAATGAAAATCAAATTAAATTCAAATTCAAATACGTTTAGATGTAAAAAAAAAAAAAAAAAAGCATCAAAGGGGGATGTCAGCATGCTGAGATGCCCACCCAACTGACCTTGTAAGGCCTCACAGAATATTCAATATGAAAAAAAATATTTACTCAACAATTAATAAAATATTTGTACCATCATCGAAAAAATAAAGTTATATATATATGTATATATATATATATATATATATATATATATATATATATATATATATATATATATATATATATATATATATATATATATATTGCACAATATATCATACTCTGGAGATCAAGTATTTTTACTTTTTTAAGATGATGGGCACGATATTGTTATTCTTCATGTGATAAACTTGTATGGTGACATCACTGATGTTAGAATTCCTGAAGTGTTCAGTTTTCGGACGATAACATAGATAGTGTTGCAAAGTATAAGAATTTTCATCACGACAATGCTTGCAGGGTATTCCATCCTCACCATTTATATACTGACAACATTACTTATACCCTAACCTTAGCTGCATAATAACAGTGTCAACTCTGGTGGATGTTCAACCATAGCATACATTAGTGTTGTTGTGAACTGTCACATAGTGTCTCATACTTTCACTTCCACTATCTATGATTTTGACAATATTTTCATAGTCCCATTGTCTCTTCCTACTCGTCAAGACACCCTTGACTCTTTGGAAACTCATAGTGGCTTCAGAATCAATGGAATTCTTATTTAATTCCTCCTTTGCAAGCTTGGCACCAGCTTCATTGAGACAAATACCAATATGATACGGTATCCACAAGAACTGCACAACACGCCCACCATCTTTCACCTGAAAGACAATATCTTTACATTGGGATACCAATGCACCATTTACAGTATTAATACTATTAAGAGAAAACAAAGCACTCAGACTATCTACAAATACATAAATATCTTTGCCTCTCAGGGATGCAGCTAATAGTCCTTCATATATAGCTTGAAGTTCTGTAGTTGTGGTGGACGAAAAATCCCCAAGTCTCTTAGATCCATGTTCATCAGCATATACACCCTCTTCAAAATATTCCCTAATTACTGCCCCTCATTCAGCTTTAGCACCACTTACTGAACCATCACAATACATAGGAACCACATTATATCTCAATAAAACATTAATTTTACATAAGAAAATTTGCTTCAGCTCTAAAGAACAAAGTTCGTGTTTCTTAGCATTCAATTGCAGAATATCCACTGTAATTTTATCCTGCAACCAGGGTGGAACACTATCAGTTTTGTTCAAGGATGTACACTATCGGACTGCATCCTACTCAAGCAAGGTTTTATACACCTTTACCATAACTGTTACTTGAACAGAGGTACGGGTAGTCTGACAGGTGTTTAACAAGGATATTAGTGCATCATCACCTCTTCTAGTCATCCTAATGACAGCAGCTACAATCAACTCTTTCATTCTATAATGAATACTCGCAAGATACATTTCCATTCTCATCACTTCTATTCTAGTAATTATTGTACATCCTAATATAGTTCCCATTGCCTCATTCTGCACCACTTCCAAAGCATGTAAGTTTTTCTGTGGAAGAGACATAAGGACAGGAGCAGCATAATCAATGATTGATCTAATAGTTCTAATATACATGGTTCGGAGTACTGGTATACCTACCCCATGCCCATTATTTGCAAACACTTTCAAAGGTTTCCTTGCCTTACAAATATTCTTAACATAATTCACAGCATCCCCATATGGTTACAGAAATCATTATTGATCTGAAAGCTTAAGGCAATTTAAGATATTACCATGGGAAAGTATATTGCACACAATTTAGATAGTTTACAATATTTTCAACAGTATACATGAATTATTATCACCATCATCATCCTAAACCTTTAAAATATCCTACCACCGTGGGTTGAGGAATCCTTTCAAGTAACATAAGAAATAGTATGGCTGGGGAATATTCATATCTATATATGTGTAACTTGCTATACAACATGCAATAGTATAACAAACATACCTTATTACAAAATTCCTTCCCTTGATCAGAGATAAGGCGTTTTGGTGCTCCCAATCTTTGGGAAATAAACACATAATATGTGATACAGTATTATTATACATTCTCTTTCAAGGAATATATAAATATAATGAATAAATAAATAAATATATTACAAGTTTAACACTGAAAACCCAAGATTAGATAAATTGATATATGTATATGGACCATTGTGCTTCAGTAGCATGAATTATTTCCAGTGGCGTATGGTGGTTTCTGACACTGGATGATTCTGTCCATAACTAACATATACCTAATTACTAATGTGTGTGCGTGTGCGTGTATTTTACCTAGTTGTATTTATCTAGTTGTGACTTACGGGAGAGGAGCTAAGCTCGTACTGTCCCGTCTCCATGACTGCTTTTATCTAACTTTTTCTTGAAATTATGAACGTTTCTAGCACACACCACCTCGCTCTCCAGTCCATTCCACCTCCTGATGCTTCTCTGAGGGAAGCCGAATTTCTTGATATCTCTTCTACAGGTGGCAGATTTTAGTTTCCTTCCGTGTCCTCTTGTATCTCTTTCGTTTAGAACAAGTAGATCTTCTCTGTCTATTTGTTCCATTCCATTCACTAGTCTGAACAATGCAATCATATCGCCTCTCTCGCGTCTCTTCTCCAAGGTTGGAAGCTGCATCCTGGCTAGTCTCTCTTCGTATGGCAGATCTTGAAGTTCCGGAATCATCTTTGTTGCTGCTCTTTGAACACGTTCCAGCTTTTTGATGTGCTTTTTTTCATGTGGTGACCAAGCTACTGCTGCGTATTCTAATCTAGGGCGAATCATTGTAGTGATTATCTTCCTCATCATTTCTTCATCTAGATAGGCAAAGGCAGTTCTTATGTTCTTCAGTAGATTGAGGGTTTCGCCTGTTATCTTATTGATATGCTTTTCCGGAGATAAATCCTCTGAAAATATCACTCCCAAATTTTTTTCTTCTGTTGCCTTTTTTATTGTCTCATGTCCTAGCTTATAGTTGAAACTGCACCTTTTGCTGCTTTTACCAAATTCAATCTTTTTGCATTTGCCATTGTTAAAATCCATTTGCCATTTGCAACTCCAATCACACACCTTATCTAGGTCACTTTGCAATTCCTCGCAATCACCATCATCCTTCACTCTACGCAGAAGTTTTGCATCGTCAGCAAAAAGACTCACATAACTGGTTACATTCTCTACCATGTCGTTTAT
The DNA here is from genome assembly GCA_036785275.1 of Cancer borealis. NCBI lineage: Eukaryota > Metazoa > Arthropoda > Malacostraca > Decapoda > Cancridae > Cancer > Cancer borealis. The sequence goes on from JAXIVD010000486.1 coordinate 13,555, forward strand.
GAATACAACGAACATGACTGGCGCAAGCACTGACCCCTGTGGAATCCCACTGGTTACCATGCTCCACCCTGATGGTTGGTCCCTTATCACCGTTCGCATTTCTCTGCTGACCAAAAAGTCTTCCATCCATTTCAGCAGCTTTCCTCTAACACCTCCCATCTTCTCCAATTTCCATAGAAGTCTCCTGTGGGGCACCTTATCAAAGGCTTTCTTTAGGTCTAGGTAGATACCATCAGCCCATCCATCTCTTTCCTGTATTATATCAACTACTCTTGAATAGTAACACAGCAAATTTGTGGTGCAGGATCTACCCTTTCTGAAGCCAAATTGACAATTCATAAGCATTTCGTTATCTTCCAAAGATTTAGACCATTTGTTTTTTTATTATTCTTTCGCATATTTTGGCTACCACACTTGTCAGTGATACTGGTCTATAGTTTGACGGTTCTTGAGAATCTCCTCCTTTGAATATGGGCACGATGTTCGCCCTTTTCCAATCATGCGGAACTCTTCCTTCTTTTATTGATGTACTTATTATGATGTACAGTTTATCCGTTAGCTGATTACTACACTCTTTTAATATCCAACCTGACACTCCATCCGGTCCTGTGGCCTTCCTTCCATCTAGGGTCTTAACAAGTTCATCCACTTCCTTTACTGTAACCTGAACATCCTCCATTATCCTGAATTCTTGTATGGCTAATGGCCTTGTAAATTCCAGTTCTTTTGTAAAAACTTCCTTAAAGCTTGAATTCATAACTTGTGCCATATCCTTGGGGTCTTCATATACCGATGTGGTATATGAAGACCCCAAGGATATGGCACAAGTTATGAATTCAAGCTTTAAGGAAGTTTTTACAAAAGAACTGGAATTTACAAGGCCATTAGCCATACAAGAATTCAGGATAATGGAGGATGTTCAGGTTACAGTAAAGGAAGTGGATGAACTTGTTAAGACCCTAGATGGAAGGAAGGCCACAGGCCTTCTACCCTTATTTTATCTATGCTCTTTCTGGTTTTCATTTTGCCGTTCACATATCTAAAGAAGAGTTTTGGTTCGTCTTTACACCGGTCTATTATATCATTCTCAAACTTCCTTTGCTCTTCTCTTAGGGTAGTCACATACTCGTTCCTTACTTGCTTATATTTTTTCCACAGATTGGCTCTTTTACTTCTCCTCCACTTATTCCATGAATCCTCTTTCATCCTTCTCGCTGTTTCACATTTTCTGTTGAACCATTCATTTTTCCCAACTATTCTTGACTTCCTTTTAGGTACAAATCTCTTTTCTCCTTCTCTGTATATTTTAAGGAACTCATCCCATTTCTCTTGAATACTGGTAGCTCTGAAGAACAGATCCCAGTTCTCCTCTTGAAAGAACCTTCTCATTCCATCGAAGTCCGTCTTGCTGAAGTCTAATCTCATCGCATGATGCTCTTCGTGCCTCATGGTCTTTGTTTCCTCTTCTACTATGAATTCAATAGTGGCGTGGTCACTCTTGGCTAATGGGCACTCCACCCGAACATTCCTAATTACTTCCCGTTCTTTGCTAAATAATAGGTCCAGTCTCGATGATTCTCCCTCACTTCCAAATCTTGTATCACTCTTTATCCATTGTGTCAGAACATTATCTATGGCCAGTTGTAGTAGAGTGAAACCCCAAGTAGACTCCGTTCCCTCAGTATACCACTCTTCCCAGCATACCTCCTTACAATTAAAGTCACCTATCATAATCACCTTATTGTCTATTAGCATTTCCTCTAAGCTAACTTTTGTGTCGTTGATCATAACCTTGTATTCTTCGTTTGTCCAGGCGTTTGTTTTAGGAGGTACATAAATCACTATGTAATGTCTCTTTGTGCCTTGGATGTTTTCAACACCAATTCTTAAGACCTCTGCTAGCCCCTCTCCATATTTTATTTCAGACACTCGTAGTTTTTTTTTGACTAGGAACATCACTCCTCTCTTATTTGTTCTGCTTCTTTTCCATAAATTGTATCTGCCTTGACCAATATCCTTTACTTCTTCTAACTCCTCATACAATTTAATTTCAGTGAGGCCAATTATGTCAGGGCTCGCCTTTTCCAAATAGATATTTAACTCTCTTAATCCCGAGACGAGGCCATTTATATTGGTGTAGACCACTTTACAATTGTCCATCGATTCATTTAGTTTGCCACTGTGTCTTCTTTTCTGTTTAGGTACCACTTTCGGATCTTCATATCTAAGACCCTCCAATAGTAAACTTTTTTCTGATCCTCTGTCCTCTCGTCGTTTTTTGCCTTCGCTTCCTCTTTTAGATCTTTGAGTTCTTTCCTCTCTCCTTCGTTTAGGTCTTTTCTTATCCATATGTTCTTTGTTTCTTCATTTTGAGCCAGTTTCCATGCTCTTGCCCTGGCCATTTCAGCGTCTCTTTGGAATTTAAATTTTATTCTTAGTGGTCTGTGACTTTCCTCTTTGAATTTTCCTACTCTGTGGAATTCTTCTATCTCGTCAATTAAGTCTCCATTCTCTTCTTTCACAATACCCATTAATTTAGTTACTTTTTCCTACAGTTCTCTGTCTCTCACTGCTTTGTTCAACTCTTTCTTCTCTTTCATACCAAACACTATGATACATTTCTTTTTGTCTACAGTCTCCCTGACAATGGATTCGTTAGATTTTATCACTTTAACTACTTTTTCTGCAAGTTTTTTTTCGTTAAATTGTTCTTCAACTATCTTCTTGTAGTCTATGCTTTCTTCCCTTGCATTTTCACTTTCCTTTAACTGCTTCTCCAAAGACAACATTTTGCCTTCCACCGTTGCCATACCTCCCTCTTGAGCCTGTTCCCATTCATTTTGTTTCTCTTTCAACTGAACCATAGACTGCACATTAACTTCCACTTTTTTTGTGTTCTCACTCAACCCACCTTCCAATGCTTGGAATCTTTTTTTTAACTCGGCATTTTCTTCTCTGAAATTATATATTTCCTTCCCCTGATTTGTCATGGTATCCAGTAATTTTGTCACTTGCTCTTCCAACTGAAGCACCCTTCTTTGCCACAGCTTCGCATTCAACTCCAAATCATCTTCTTTAAATCCCGAAAAACTCGCCAATGGAAGGTCCTTGGCAGAAGAACTTTTCGGTGTAAACAAGCCCCCTCCCCCAGCTGCGAGGGGCTCCACGCCACCCTTCTCTTGTACCTCCATTTTTGCCTTCTCACTCAAAATTAACACAAGTTTTATGCTCAGACTTAATCAAAAGGAAACGGGAACAGTAAAGGATAATAATACATCACCCAGAACCCTCCTCTCCCCGTCACAATAGGCAATAAGTGTGGAGCGTTGTCTCAGCTGTCCTTCCCCTTCCGTGGTGTGTGTGTGTGTGTATTTATCTAGTTGTAATTTACAGGGTTCGAGCAAGGCTCATTATGTCCTGTCTCCATAACTATATTCATCCAACTTTTCCTTAAATGTATGCACACTGTTTGCTGTGACAACTTCTTCACTCAAGCCATTCCACATATCCACCGTTCTATGAGGAAAACTGTACTTCCTGATATCCCTTAAACACTGACTCTTCACAATCTTCTTAGAATGCCCTCTCGTTCTTCTGTCCACACCTCCAGTTACCGTCACCAAATCCTGTCTGTCAATCTTCTCTATGTGATTTACCATTTTGTACATCGTAATCATATCTCCTCTTTCTCTTCTCTCCTGCAATGTTGGCAAACTCATTTCTCTCAATCTCTCTTCATAGGTTAGATCTTTCAATTCCGACACCATCTTTGTAGCTGTTCTCTGAATCCTTTCTAACTTCCTTATATCTTTCTTCATATGTAGTGACCACACCACCGCTGCATATTCCAACTTGGGTCGTATCATGGTGGTTATAATTTTCTTCATCATACTTGTATCTAGATAGTGAAACGCCATCCTAATATTTGTTAGCAACCTATACGTTGAGCCAAATATCCCATTTATATGCCTTTCCGGGGACAGGGTGTCTTGAATAATCACTCCCAGATCGTTTTCTTCTTTAATTTTTGTTATTAAATTGTCCCCCAATTTGTAATCCCATGTGGGTCTTCTTTTACTCTTCCCCATCTCCAACACATGACACTTTTTAGCATTGAATTCCAATTTCCACCTCAGGCTCCATTTATGAATCTTATCCACATCTGTCTGCAACTCCTTACAATCTTCCTTACTCTTTACTACCCTCATCAGCTTTGCATCATCTGCAAACAGGTTTATATAGCTACTCAAGCCTTCCTGCATATCATTCACATATATCTGGAACATGATGGATGCCAGCACTGATCCCTGTGGTACTCCGCTTGTTACTACACTCCACTCTGAATTTGTGTCTCTAATCACAGTTCTCATTTCTCTATCCTTTAGATAATCTGTCAGCCAATCCAGCACTACTCCCTTCACTCCTCCCATATGGTTCATCTTCCACAACAGTCTTTTGTGTGGGACTCTGTCAAACGCTTTCCTGATGTCCAAGTACACTGCATCCACCCAGCCTTCCCTGTCTTGGGGTAATGTCACTAGTGGGGTACCACAGGGATCAGTACTAGGACCATTGTTATTCATAATTTATATAAATGACTTAGAGACAGGAATAAATAGTGATATCAGTAAATTTGCCGATGACACAAAGATAGGAAGACAGGTAAAGAATTTAGACGATGCTAGGATGCTGCAGGATGACTTAAATAGGCTGTACGAGTGGTCAGAGAAATGGCAGATGCAGTTTAATGTTAACAAGTGTAGCATTATGAGCGTAGGTAAAGGAAATAGGTCTGTAGACTACACATTAAATGACACTACCTTAGGAAGGTCATATAGTGTGAGGGATTTAGGAGTTCAAATAAGCAGTGACTTGCGCCCCAGGGAACAGTGTATTATAGCTAGAAATAGAGCCAACAAGATACTGGGATTTATTAGTAGGTGTGTGACAAATAGGAGTTCTGAGGTCATTCTGAGGTTGTATTTAGCGCTAGTTAGACCCCACCTAGATTATGCAGCTCAATTTTGGTCCCCTTATTATAGGAAGGATATAGGCTCCTTGGAGGCAGTTCAGAGAAGAATGACCAAGATGATTCAGGGGCTGAGAAATTTACCCTACAAAGATAGGTTAAAACGTCTTAATCTCCACTCCCTAGAGAGAAGGAGGGCAAGAGGGGATATGATTGAGGTTTTCAAATGGGTAAAAGGAATTAATAAGGGAAACATTGATCAGGTTTTAGAATTTAGTACCCAGGATAGGACACGTGGAAATGGGTACAAGCTAGAAAAACTTAGATTCAGGACAGACATAGGTAGATATTGGTTCACAAACAGAGTCGTGAACGATTGGAATAGGCTGGATAGACACGTAGTAAGTGCTGAGTCAATAGGTAGCTTTAAAAGACGGCTGGATGAGAGTATGGATAAGGATGACAGGTGGGATTGCTAAATATTGGATTATTCCAAGGGTGGGGGACAAGGAACTGCCTCGTATAGGTCATTAACTGGCCTCTTGCAGTCTCCTAATTTCTTATGTTCTTATGTTCTTATGTCTTGCACTTCATCGATCACTCTCGTATAAAAACTCAGCAAGTTCGTCACACAAGATCTACCTTTTCTAAATCCGAATTGGCTCTCATTTATCACCTTATTCTCCTCCAAATAGCTTACTCATCTTTCCTTGATAAACGTTTCACACAACTTGCCCACAACACTAGTCAACGACACAGGTCTATAATTCAGCGGCTCCGTCTTTTTCCCTCCTTTATAAATCGGCACAATATTAGCTCGTTTCCATTCTCTTGGTACTTTTCCTTAATTCAAGGAGCTGCTAATCACATCCCAGATTGGTTCCACCATAGACTACACCATACTTGACTGGACACTCGAAATCTGACCTTTTGCAAACAGGCCCTACGGCAGATTTTTAGAAAAATCAAATAAAATACTTAGAAATAAGATAGGAACCTCAAATAAAAAGCAAACACTTCAGAGTGATGTAGAGAATATGTTTATGAGCAACAAAAACAAATTAGTCAACGTACGTCATCAGTGGGTGACAATTATTAAATCCTAAGAAACCAAGAAAAACAAAATTTGCAATAATTTCCAGGAATATTGGAATTTCAATCTGAAAACACTTACATGCATAACCCATGTAGTCTATATTAATATGCAATACCATAGAATACACCATACGTGACTGTGCACTCGAAATCGGGTCTTTCGCAAATGTGTCCTGAGGCGATTTTTTGTTTGTTTTATTTGAATAAAATACTTAAAATCATCATAGAAACCTCAAACAAAAAGCAAACACCTCAGAGTGATGTGAAGAATATGTTTATGAACAATAAAAACAAATTAGTCAACATACGTCATCGGTGGGCGACAATTATTAAATCCTGACACCAATAAAAACACCAAATTTGTAATAATTTCCAGGAATAT
>JAXIVD010000486.1:25000-62500 GCA_036785275.1 Cancer borealis
CAGAGGCAAAACACTCGCAAACGCAGAAATTCGTATATTGAAAGTGTTTGCGATATGTTGGTCAGAATTTGCCTAGTCATTGCATCTTGACAAGTGGTCTTGACATTACATGTAAACGCCTTTAACTTTGTGGAATCAGCTGTTCATAACAACAACACAAGCCGTTATGGAGGAAGCACTTCTCTTCTTCTTCTGCTCATGATCATTTTCCATGAGACTTATAATAGCGTTATGGGACCAATGAATTGAACTATTTATGTTGTTGGCCTTTGTGTAAAAGTTTGTTTTGGTCTTCTTCTTCTTCTTCTTATGACCTCTTGATCATGTCATGCGAGAAGTAAATGCTATATTTGCATTGAATTAAAATTTAGATTTGGGTGTTTTCTTGTATTGTCGTCTATCCTATTTTTCTCATACTCATAAAACGTCATTGAAAAAAAAAAGTGCAATTTTTTTGTTGTTGCATATATACTGAATAAACGATAGTTTCTCAGCACGGACGTCTCGCCGTCACACGTTCAGCTACGCGCCACGAATTGTGAAAAATTAACTCCCAAGCCGATATAACGATAATATGACATTTGATGACAATCAAATCATATTCAGGAATGGTGATTTCACAATATGTGATGTTTTATTTCTGAAATTATTGCGAATTTGCCAGAAATTTTTGCTATAAACAATATGCTTTATGCACAACTCCCACACGATTTTTCACTCAAACTTGTAATCTTTATGTTAAATTCCTATTTGCAAAAGTTGTAAAATAATTTTTTAGGTTCAGCCATGGTTCAGCAATCATTACTGATTGTAAAGACATGAAATACAATGTCCCAATAGAATATGAACTGATATATGAAGTATTATCTGTCATCACTCATAGCAGCGGAATCTATAGGACCGAAATGTAAATCGTCTGTCAGCGATTGTCGCGAGTGTCCAGTCAAGTATAGTATAGTCTATGGTTCCACCAATTGCTCCGTACATTTTCTTAAAGTCCAGCCCGATACTCCATCCGGTCCCATTGCTTTTCTCACATCCAACTTTTCCAATAGTTTTCCAATTTCCTGTCTTTCCACTCTTACCTCCTGGAGTCCCTCCTGCCTCTCTTCTACAATCGATTCTATAAATTCCTCTTCCACATTAAACACAGATTTAAAACTCTCGTTCATAAGTTCACGCGTCTCTTTTGCTGTTTCATAAAACCGACCTTCTCTCTCCAGTTTATCAATGGTCTCCCTGCTCTTCATCTTTCCATTAATGTATCTGTAAAACAACTTAGGTTCTTTCTCACATTTCTGTACTATATCCCTTTCAAAACTTCTCTCTTCCTCTCTCCTTATTCTAACATATTCGTTTCTTTCATTTCTATACTGCTCTCTGTTGATATCGTTTCGGTTCTTCATCCACTTCTTCCATGCTTTGTCCTTCCTTTTCTTAGCTTCCACACATCTTCCATTAAACCAACTATATTTACTTTCTCTCATCCTGTACACAGGTACATACTTTTGCACTCCCTCGTTATACTTCTCCAGAAATAATTCATACTTCTCCTGTACTGTCAAGTCTTTCATCACATTCTTCCAGTCTATATTCCCAAAAAACTTCCTTAACTCTTCAAAATTTGCTCTCGCATGGTTCAACCTTCCATTTTTATGATCCTCCTTCCATTTCATCGCCTTCATGTTCTGCATTTCCACTTCCAGTACCACATGTCACTCTTTCCAATCGGACTTGTATATTCAATAATCGGTTTGACTTCAGGTCTCTTCGTAAACACCAGATCAAGCACTGATGGTTCTTCTTCTCCTCTATACCTTGTGGCTTCGTCCACCCATTGTTCCATCGTATTCACCAGTGCCAGTTGCAACAGCTTCTCACTCCACACCCCTTCACCTCCTTTCACTTTCATTTCCTCCCAGTTTACCCCCTTGCAATTAAAGTCCCCCGCTAATAGTACTTTTTCATTTCTCCTTATCATATCGTCCAAGCACTGCCAAACTTCCTCTTGCATCCTTCTATGCTCCTTTTGCCTCCATGTATTCGTTTTGGGTGGTACATACGTTAATATGACTCTCCTCCTCTCCCCTTTACTATTTTTAATCACAACGCTTATCACCTCAGCCATGTCCTTCCCATACTGCACACCCTCTACATATATGTCTTTTTTAACCATAATTAGCACTCCCCCACCTCCTTTGCCTTTTCTGTCCCTCCTCCAGATATTGTAACCCTCATTCTTAAAGTTCAGTTGAACTTCTTGCTTGAGTTTCGTTTCTGCTAAGCATACCACTTCAGGTCTGTTAACTTCTAGGTAATCTTTTAATTCCAGCACTCCCGAGAGTAAACCATCAATGTTTGTATACATCATTTTCAACGCCCCATTTTCTACATTAAATTTTCTTCCTTCTACTACTGTTGTTCTCCCTCCTCTTGTGCTTCCACCATCTCCCTCTCTCTCCCCCTCATGTACCATTTCCGTAGTTTCATGTCCATCACCCTACAGTAAAATTCCTCTTTCTCGTTCCCTGTCCTCTGGTCGTGTTTTTCCTTGGCTTCTCTCCTCAAGTCCTTCTCTCTTTCCCTCTCTTCCACATTCATGTCACGTTTTATCCAGACGTTATTGTACTCTTCTCTCTCAGCTAATTTCCCTGTTCTTGCCAAGATCCCTTCTGTCGCCACTTGTGATCTCATTCTTACTTTTAATGGTCTCTTTCCTCCCTCTTTATATTTACCAAGTCTAAACACTTCTTCTATTTCTCGTTCCAGACCTTGCTCTTCATCTTGAACCAATGTTACAATATATCTCACCATCTCTCTCTCCTCTTTCTCTCTCGCCATCTTGACTGGGTTTTTCTTTTCTTGTAGTCTAAAAATGACCATAGACTTTTTCTTCTCGACCGTGTCCATAACTAATCCTTCCTTCTCCTTTATGACTTGTATCACTGTGTCCTTGGTCCTCTCTTGAATCTGTTTTTCTATCACTTCCTTAAAAGTTACTTTTTCGATCTCTTTTTCCTGCTTCCAAGCATTTTTCAGCTCCTCAAACTTAGCCTCGTTAACTCCCCCTTCCATCCCTCCAGCACTCACCTCCATCTTGTCCTTCATGTCCTGAATGGCGTCCTCATACTCATTACATTTGACCTTCAAAGCCTCATTTTCATTCCTTAATCCATCCACAACCGTCTCACATTCTTCACACCTTCTCTTCAAATCCCCGTTTTCTTTACTGAGTTGGTCTTGTCTCTGCAACACTCCATCAAAAATACCTTTCATTAAGCGTAATTCCATTTCAACACTCCTCAACCTCTCACTGTCATCTTTCTCATCTTCAAATCCAAAAAACTCCCCTTTATCACCTGAATCCATCTTTCTAGCTGCTGGTATAGGAGATTCGTATGATAACACTTTCTCTCTAACACTGCCACTGACTACCGATGGTTTGTTTACATTTGAGGAAGGCACGTCCACCCTCTTTTCTTTCCATATTTCAGTTTAAATACATACATTTACGTACTGATTTTTTGGAGACAGGACTCTAGAAACCCCACACTCCCCTTGCAATATATATATCTAGGCTTTGGCACGTCCTCTCTGCAGAATTCAGCAAAATTCGCGGAGCACTCCAACACGCGTGCGTCTACTCTAGCGTGTGTGTGTGTGTGTGTCAGAACAAACATATATTTTTAGTTCTATCTTGTTCTATTGAAATCTAAGGCGTTTACATGTGTGGCCAAACTTCCTAACGTCTTGCCTTGTCTTCACGAACACAATTTTAAGGAGATGTCTTGGGTGGTGTTGCCACAATTTTCCTAATATATTTAAATCTTAATGCTTGTTTATAGTTTTCTTTTATATTAAAAGCGACATATATTATATAAATTTTTTAAATTATAAGCACTGAAATGATCTCAAACATCTTAATTTCTTCTGATTTATTCGAAATAGATATCATGGTTTCTCCGTACATTCCACACCGCTTCCACCCTTGACTCCACCAAAGGTAGAGGCCAAAATCTCGCTATGTGATACAAATTCCCTTATATATTACAATCATTATGCTTGTTTGTGGATTTTTGTTATATTAAAAACAACATTAGTAATGTAAATATTATGTATTTCAACAACTGTCATGATCTCAAAAATCTTACTTTCATCTTATTTATTCGAAATGTATATCCTGCTGATTCTGTATAGAAACTACAGCACCGCACCCTCCACAGTCCACACCTTAGCTCACAACATGAAGATGTGTGTGACGTGTGTGTGTGTGTGTGTGTGTGTGTGTGTGTGTGTTATTCACTGTCACAGTCTGCTGCTGATCTCTCTCGAGACAGCCGGCCGTCCCCCTATGGAAAGAGCTCAGAGCTCATAGTGACCAATCTTTGGGTTGGACCGAGACCACTCACACACAACACACCGGGACAACGAGGTCACAACCCCTCGACTTACATCCCGTACCTACTCACTGCTAGGTGAACAAAGGCTACACATGAAAGGAGACTCGCCCAAATATTCTCCGTCCGCCCAGGGGATCGAACCCTGGCCCCTCGGTTGTGAGCCGAGTGCGCTAACCACTACGCTAGCGTGACCGTGTGTGTTTGTGTGTGTGTGTGTGTGTGTGTGTGTGTGTGTGTGTGTGTGTGTGTGTGTGTGTGTGTGTGTGAGCACTGGATGTCTTCACAAATGGCTAGACTGTTGAATGCTGCCTGCTAGCGAATGTGTGTGTGTGTGTGTGTGTGTGTGTGTGTGTGTGTGTGTGTGTGTGTGTGTGTGTGTGTGTGTGTGTGTGTGTAGAGAGAGAGAGATTGCCACCTGAGGACTCAGGACTGAGGAGGTGACGCGGGCCTTCGTATCTGGAGCGCGGACTCCAAATGAAAATTTTGTGTTCGAAACTGGATCTGTCTTCATTGTCAAAATTTTCTTTTGCTTACATATTTTTGTGCAATATACAAACAACTTATTTCTTACTTTAATTTGATGGAAATAATTGTAAACAATATAATATGCTTTTTATTTATTATTAGGAAAAAGAAAACAATTGTATGTCGAAGCCACAACCACATAATGCATTGAAACATCAACATCCACACAGGTTTGAATGACACATCTCGTTATTTTCTACAATTCTCTAATATATTGCAATTTATTTGCTTGTCCTTGGTGTTCTTCTATATTAAAAGCAATATATATAATATAAATCTTATGTAGACGATCAACTATAATGGTCTCAAACATCTTACTTTCCTCTGATTTATTCGAAATATATACCCAGATTCTTTCTCATGAAAACACACACATCCGCTTCGCTCCACCCACGCAGAGGACCCACATTTCGTTATTTTCAATACTTCCCTAATATATTTCAAGCTTTATGCTTGTTTTTGGTTAACTTTTATATAAAAAACAACATATATATTATAAATCTTATAATTTTCTGCAACTGTTATGGTCTTGAACGTCTTACTTTCCTCTTATTTAATCGAAATGTTATCCCGTTCAGTGTTTTCATAGATGAAGTTATGAAGTTGGATGAGCTGTGATTGGTTACATGACCAGAGGGCAAACACTGGCAAGTGCAGAAATTCGTATCTTAAAAGTGTTTGCGATGTGTTGCTCAGAATTTGCCTAGTCATTGCATTTTGGCAAATGGTCTTGACATAACATGTAAACGCCTCTAATCTGATGTACATTCCTTGGTGTTCCCTCAAGTGGATAGCGAAGAGAGTAGAGTACATTTGTTAGTGTCTGTACTCTATACTCTTACACACTCATATCTACTCTCAAGTATTATAACTTTCCTGTTTTATAAGTCCACTTCCTCCTCCTCTTCCTCTTACTTTTCATCTTTCTCTACCTACTACTCTTCTTCCTGCTCCTCCTCCTCCTATCTCTTATGTAATGTAGTAATGTAGCTAAATAATGTGTTTTAGTTAGCTAATTGGTATTCTAGATTAAAAGTGTGATGAAAGGATGTGTAGAAGTATAATTACAAACAGCTTTTCTAGATTGACAATATAATGACAAGTTTTAATTGTTATGTAATTGGGTTATGTCACAAAATAATATGTTTTAGTTAGCTAATTGGTATTCTAGATTAAGATTATGATGGAAGGATGTGTAGAAGTAATTAAAAGATACTTGTAGATTAACAGTATAAGGGAAAACAGATCGATAATTTAATAATTTTTTACGTAATTGAGAAATATTCTAGTTAACCAAATCCTATTCTAAATTAAATAGTATGGTCGGTTCCTTCCTCTCACCAAATAACCATTCATCAATGTAATTGTAATTTATTTATGATTATATTTATTGAGTTATAGAAATAGAGTAGTTAATTGTGGTAATGGGAACAACTCGTATACTATATATGACAGATGAATGGTAACATAATTTAAATGTGCCTCAGTGGTGCAGTGATTAGCACGTCTAACTATAAATCCACTGGCCTGAGTTTGATCTCGGACAAAGACAGTCGGCACACAACTCACCCAGCTGTTCATTCTCCCAAACGGGTTAGTCGATAAATGGCGTTGGTTGATAAATGTGTGTGTGTGTGTGTGTGTGTGTGTGTATGTGTGTGTGTGTGTGTGTGTGTGTGTGTGTGTGTGTGTGTGTGTGTGTGTGTGTGTGTGTGTGTGTGTGTGTGTGTGTGTACGTGCGTGCGTGTGTGTGTGTTTTATTTTTTTTGTATATATATATATATATATATATATATATATATATATATATATATATATATATATATATATATTCACACACACACACATATATATATATATATATATATATATATATATATATATATATATATATATATATATATATATGTACCAAAGGTTTAATCTTACTCTGTCATCACTGTACCGATTGAGTATTGACTCTCACCTCTCATATACTCTCGATGCTACCACTACGACACCACTTGGGCATCGATACTGTCACCACTACTTACACTACTACTATTAGGTCCTTTCCCTGGGGCCGATGAAAGAAAAGAAAAGAAAAGAATAAAATAAATAGATGAACAGACTTTACTTAGTTATAAATAAGAAACGCAACTTGCTATATTCGTGGTGGTGCTCTTACAAAATAACTTATCTTACCACCCATGACAATGAAACTGAGTTAGTATAACTTAGGTTACTTGGCATCTCAACTTACTTCTGTTGTTTCATCGGTAAGAGAGTCCATGACATAGGTTGCACTCAATCCTTATTTCTGATTAAGTGACTTAATAACATTTGGTTTCATAATAGATACTATATTATAATTCCTGCAAATCTTAATTATGCTCATATAATGAATGGCAAAGACACTTTATACCTTCTAGCCAATATAAAATATCAGCACCAAAAACGAACGCAAGTAGTGTGCATTTGCAGAGCCGCACACCAAGCTTCATATATTCAAAAGTCTGCCCTCCCACTCCACCATACGCGCTATGCTACATAATGATACACTTGATTATTGGGTGTGCATTGCTTCTACAGAACACCTATAATACAAAATATTATAACAGGGCTAAAATCAATAAGAAAAATATCGTTTCCCACTTACTGCTGAATTTATTTATAACTATCATGCATTTCTCTCTCTGACTGAGATTGTGCGGCGCACATCTAGCATATCCTGAATATACGCCCCTGATTATTTCACTTATGAGTATTGTAATGATGATATTATATTTCTTAGAAATATGGAATGTTGCATTGGTATCAATGAAATTCTTCTTACATGCTTATATATTGTCTAATGCAATAATTGCACCCTGTGCCATACTTTTTCGGGAGAGGAAACAACATCACATACTTGGTAAACTAGTCAACAATTGTCAGGATGTGCTGATTACGACTCTCGGTCATACCCAGAAGTCCTGCAATGCAGTAATAATACCAATATATATTGACATATAACTAGATAGAAAAATGAATATTGTCACACATTTCTTCCACAAAATGAATATCACAATCTGAATGCATCACATATGGAATATGTCAGGATAAGCAACGTAATTGTATAGAACCATTTTAATAAAATCAAATTTCACCTGTTACCTATACAGTATTTAGTATATATAAGTATCTTGTATATTCATACTTTAACTTATCATACTACATAAGTTAAATAAGAATTTAATCTTCAAGATACACATTATTAGCATAGCAAATAGCTCTGAAGCCATCATTTAAAAAAAAATTCAAGTAAAAACCTTTTTTGTGAATATACTTACCCTTATGTAATTACATATGCCTATCTTCCCTATCCTAGCACAGAAAAGTGACCTACACCTCATTTAGAGATCATTCTATGGTGTCTCCTCCCCTATCAACCAACATGCGCATGCGCAAAGGACAGCTACCACGGTAGTTACCTGCTACCCGGACTAGTCAGTCATTTGGACTACATGAAAACCTCATGTAATTACATATGGGTAAGTATATTCACAAAAAAAGTTTTTACTTTAAAAAAACATTTTGTAGTTACATATTCAAATACCCATATGTAATTATATGTGCCTAATTCCCAAGTATTGGAGGAAGTTACTTCACATCAAGGAAACAAAAGAACACATAGAACACGATCTCCACCAACAAACAAACAAGCGAACAAACAAACAAACCCACAAGTCACCCAAACACAACTGTAACCTGAACCCTGAAAATCAAGCACAGCACCAGGACCAACAAAAGGTCAATGCACTACCCTCAGAGCTGCAACTATTAGACCCAGGGAGAAAGTATCCTTTTCTGCATACCGGCCCTGTGATACTTATGAGTCACGTCTCAGAAAAAAGACGCAAGGGTTGTCATGCACTTCCAGGTACCGGTCTTGAGAAAAGAAACCAAATTTCTAACCTTACGGAAAAAGGCACTAGAAGCCACTGCACAAACTTCAGAGAAGTTACTTTCGTAAGGTGACACTCTTCCTGAGAAACAACATTATAGACCCTCCCATAGACTACACCATACTTGACTGGACACTCGCGACAATCGCCGACAGACAATATTACATGTAAGTCCCATAGATTCCGCTGCTATGAGTGATGACAGATAATACTTCATTTATCAGTTCATATTCTACTTAGGACATTGTATTTCATGTCTTTACAATCAGTAATGATTGCTGAACCATGGCTGAACCTAAAAAATTATTTTACAATTTTTGCAAATAGATTACAAGTTTGAGTGAAAATCGTGTGGGAGTTGTGTATAAAGCATATTGTTTATAGCAGAAATTTCTGGCAAATTCGCAATAATTTCAGAAATAAAACATCACATATTGTGAAATCACCATTCCTGAATATGATTTGATTGTGATCAAATGTCATATTATCGTTATATCAGCTTGGGAATGAATTTTTCACAACAATTCGTGGCGCGTAGCTGAGAAAGCTGAGCTGACTGTGTGATGGCGAGACGTTCGTTGGTCAGTATGAAGAGTCTGTCACCCACTGCCAGTGGGACCAGGCGGACATGCTACTGTAGCTACTAGCTGGACACCAGACTCGTTTTAGCAGTAAGTATGCAACATTTGGTTAATGTAATGTCTGATTTATAAGATTTTAGGAACATTTCAGTACTAAATTCATATAAAACTCTCTGTAGAAATAGAACGGTGGATGATGAGACTTTAGTAGCGGTCATTATTTGATCATGGCTACCATCACCACTGTTATGTATTTAAAAATGACCGTGCGAATTTAACAAATAGATACATATCACGGTCATGGTCTAACCAAGTTAGTTAGACAATGATTGACCACGGTCACCTCAAAACAAATGGAATACGTTAATTCAAATTTCGAATCTAGCTACCTACTCCTCATCCCACCCACCAGGCACCCCCCGCCACACACACACATGGGTAATAAAGTAGGATAGTTTGCAACTTATCAATGTTGTTATATGTTAACTTGGTGCAGTCTAAGTATTTTCTGGTTGTCTTCATCCAGTTAAAGTATTCACATTTGATTCTTCTCAGGATTTCCTTTAATAATTGGTAGACAAGCACTCTTCCAGTATGTCTTGTCTATAATGATTTTGTGGCAGCTTTTTGCTATTATTGAGTAGGTCAGGTTTGCCAATATTTGTGCCTTCATAATCATGTTATTCTTCTGTTCCTTAAATATATCCCTCTTGTCTGTTATTATAACACCTAGATACTTAATATTGTTAGTCACACGGATTCCCTCAATGTTCTCTGGTTTGTGTTCTGCGTTGTGTATGATTATTTGGCTTTTTTCTTTATTTATTTCCATGCCATATTCCTTGCTTATTTCCATCAGTGTTTTGATGTTATCACAAGCTTCTTGTAACGCTATTATAAGTCTCATGGAAAATGTTCATAAGCAGAAGAAGAAGAAGAGCAGTGCTTCCTCCATAACGGCTTGTGTTGTTGTTATGATCAGCTGATTCCGCAAGGCGAGTGGTTCTACTTGTGAGTGTGACCAGACTGCTAGTCGGAATGTGAGAGCGCCGGCCATCTTGAGTGGACGTCGTAAACAAACTTTCTGTTTATCACCCGCTACCGCCTCTAGTGCCCCCAGAAATCCTTGGAGTGACGTTCACTCCAAGACCTGAGTGTGGACAGCTTGCTGTAGTCTGTGTGAGACGACGATTGCCAGCCTGAGTGTCGTCACAGAGCAGTCACCTGCCCAGGTGGCGGCAACACCAACCGGGCCGACCGTCATGGATGTCGAGTCTAGCTCGCCTTTCCCTTCTCTCTCCGCTTCGAACAAGCGGGAACTTTCGCCGGAGAGGGCTGCCCCAGACAAAACACCTCGTACCTGCCAGGATCCCCATCAGCCTTCGGACCAAGAGTACACCAAGGCGTTCTTTCTCCTCCGTGCCGTCTCCGGGGCACGGGTCTTCAACAACCCCAGTAAGGTTTCCCATGCCCTCCTCAGCTCTGCCTTCGGGAAGTATATCATAGAGGGGGAAACAAGATGTCTGGCAATAGGTCTTCCCTCATTTTAGCTGTGTGGGAGCACCTACTTCCTAAGGTACCAGACCTACAGAGGGGCACTTTCCATCTGGGGGAATGGGAAGTTACCTGCTGCAGGGCCGAGAGGGACTGCGGTGATTACCAGTATGCCAGGGTGGGACCGCTGGCAGCCGAGGCAGACCTCGTTGAGGTCCGAGACCACTTCAGGACCCTCGATGGTGGTGAGGTAGTGGAACTCGCCTGGATCCCGGCCCACCATCCGCCGAGGACCACCACTGGGAAGTGGTTAAGACTAAAGGTGAGGGGCACACTTCCCACTAGAGTGTCCATCTCCCAAATGGTGTTCTGGCCTATACCTTACCTCCTCCCTCTGCTCCGCTGTCCTGGATGCCAAAAGATCGGGCATTCCATTAACACCTGTAGGTCGTCAGTGCAGTGTTCCCGATGTAGTGGCCCCCACCCTTACAAGCAGAACAACACCACCACCTGCACTAGACCTTACCACTGCTTCCAGTGTGGGGGAGCACATGGTCCCCGGTCTGCATACTGCCCCTACAACCGCCACGCCCAGCAAGTATATGCAGACATGGTGCGTGATAAGAAGCCAATCTACGCCATCAACAAACAGCTGAGGGACATCACCACGTGGAAACCACAGACACCCCGCGAACCACAACACACTCCTCCTGCATCTCCTCCACAAGTGTGTTAGGGTGCCACCATGTGTGTTAGTCCTCTGGGGTTAGGCAAACGACCCGTCACACAGAATGAAGTTTATTGTAGTAATGATCCAGGAGAGAGAGTAGCGTAGAACTTGTGTGTGTGAAGGCTGCTCTCTGACTGGTCGCCTGGGGGCCTCACACTAGACTCTGCCCGAAGGGGCAGTCGTCATGGCAACGGTTGGGGTTGCCAGTAGCTACTTTTATATAACTGTACCTAGTGTTATGTGTGAATATGTAATTGTTTATGTGACATAATACACTGGCACATTGCTCGGCCACCAATGACTGTGCCCACACAGATATAAAAAGAAACAAAGTGTAAGCTAAATGTGTGCAACAAAACATCAATTTCATGTAATAATAAATGTACAATTATATACATATAATAAATGAAATACATGAAAATGAAATGATGTTTATAACTGGACCCTGGTAATAATATAAATAACTAATTGAATTTTTAAGAAAAAAGAAAGACAGTTGCTCACACTGGATGAAGTTAAGGTTGAGAAGGAGGGATAGGCACATGAACCTTCTTCAAACGATCAACATGAACATATTCAGCAGTGTGAGTGTCAGGGTCCATGATCTTAAATTTATTGTTGCGAAGGGCCGAAGTAATGATGTATGGTCCTGAAAATTTAGGGGATAATTTAGATTGACGCTCAGGACAACGCTTCATGACAGAGTCACCTACGGCAAGGTTAACAAGCTTAGCTTGAGAGTGCTGCTTTCTTATCATCTCCTCACGGGAAACCTTGAGCCTCTCACGGACAGACTGGTGAACGCGCTGAAAGGCGTGAAGTTGCTGCTTGGCATAGTCGTCCAGTGAGTACACAGGAATGGGAGACTGTAGAAGCACATCGTATGGTAAACGTTTGTCTGAGCCATAAATTATGAAGTGAGGTGTCTTACCTGTTGAGGAATTTATAGAACCATTGATAGATGCTGCAACTTGGGGTAACCAGTCTTCCCAAGATTCATGAAAGTTGCCAGCAAAATGACGTAAGACATCCAAAATGTTCTTATTGGTTCGTTCGACCAAACCATTGCTGGCCGGGTGCAAGGCTGTAATGAAAGTTTGGGTTATGTTGTACTGTTGGCAGATGTTAGCCAGAACTGCATTAGAAAACTCTCTACCATTGTCCGAAAGAAGAACTCTGGGAGTCGTGTAAGGGCAAATTAGATGAGAAACAATGGCATGAGCAACAGTAACAGCAGACTTGTCAGGCAATGGAACTAAGATCACGAACCGACTGAAGTGATGAACGCAGACAAGGACATACGACGAACCTTGATGACTACGTGGAAGCTGGAGGAGGTCAATGGCTACGGTGTCGAAGGGAGCATCAGGCAACGGGTATTCAAGGATAGGAGCTGTCTGCGTAGTACCCTTAGTCTGAGCGCAAGAAAGACACAGAGCGACATGACTCTACGTCAGCTCGCAGTTTAGGCCAGAACAATTTGTGACGTGTGGCGGCTAAAGTCCTGTCACGTCCTGGATGTCCAGCCTGAGGTGTGTCGTGCACAAGTTTAAGTACCGTCTCTACCAGTGGAGGGGGGATGACAAGTTGAGCGACAGTGTCACCTTCAATGGATACTCTGCGGCACAGAATGCCATCCCTGAGGAAAAACTGGGAGAAGGGTACAGGCAATTTTGGTCCAACATGGTTATCACCAGATTCCAGAGCATATATCACAGTCGACCACATGGGATCGTCTCGTTGTGATCTAGAAAGCTCTGTAAGAGAGAAATTATTAATCTCTTGAACAGCAGCAACAGGGACGTTACGTGAGAGAGCATCAGCTGCTGTGTTAGCACGTCCCGGTAGGTACTTAAGAGTAGGGTTGAACTGCTGAATGGTGATGAACCATCTGGCCAGTCGACCGGTAAGGTTCCTGGTCTGAAAGAGAGATGTCACCGCAGAGTGGTCGGTGTACACTGTAATATTATACCCAAAGATGATATCTCTGAAATGCTTTAGTCCCCAGATCACTGCCAAGGCCTCAAGGTGTGTCACTGAGTACTTACTCTCAGCTGAGGATAACACACGACTAGCATAGGCAATAATTTGTGGGTGATGGCCTTCTTTTTGCTGCATGAGCACAGCACCAATCCCAAGGCCTGAAGCATCAGTGCACATAATGAAGGGGATTTGGTAGTCTAGAAAGGTCAAAAATGGAGCATGAGTAAGAGCATGTTTGAGTGTATCGAAACTCTGTTGGTGCACGTCGTGCCATTGAAATGAAACGTCCTTCTTCAGGAGGCGAGTGAGTGGTGAGGCAATCGATGCAAATCCTTTTACAAAGGCGCGGTAGTAACCGGCCAAACCAAGGAAGGAACGTACTTTGTCAGTGGTCGTGGGTGTGGGAAAATTCTTGACAGCTGACACTTTGGCGTCAGAAGTGTGGATTCCATGCTGGTCCACAACATGTCCCAAGAATTCAATACGAGACCTGAAAAATTTACATTTCTGTAAGTTGAGTTTAAGTCCTGCATCAGAGAGTTTGTCAAAGACAAGAGTCAGTTTTTCAAAGTGACTGTCCACATCACGGGAAACAACAATAAGGTCGTCCATGTATACAAAGAGACCATTCCCAATGATGCCAGAGAAGAGGTGATTGACCATCCGCTGGAATGTGAGCGGTGAGTTGCGCAAGCCCATTGGGGTGCGAAGCCATTCGTAGTGACCATTGTGTGTCGAGAAGGCAGTTATCTCCCTAGACTCTTCGTCAAGGGGAATCTGGAAAAAACCGCTAAGCAGGTCAAGACTGGTAAACACGGTATTACCATTGCCAATAGAGTGGAGGAGGTCACTGAGGACAGGAAGTGGGTAATGGTCAGGGACCGTAGCAGCATTCACTTTCCTGAAGTCAATCACTGGGCGATAAGATCCGTCTTTTTTCTTTACAAGAAAAAGAGGTGAATTCCAGGGTGAGTACGACTCCTGGATGACTCCTTGTTCAAGGTAATCATTCATAAGTCCCTCAACTACAGCTCGCTGGCTATATGGTTGGCGATAAGAAGGGACGTAGGATGGTTGAGCATCTGCCTTGAGCACAATGTGGTGTTTGGCAGTATGCGTAACACCAAGGTTCTCCCCGGGTAAGGCAACGGCATTCCTGTGTTTAGTTAGGAGGTCAAGTAGACGAGGCTTTGCCTCTGGATAATCTTGAGCCATCACAAAAGAAGCAAGCTTGTCCACGGAGGCAGCTGCAGTAGGCATGGTTACTTCACTCTGAGTGAAAACACCAGCAATAACTTGTGGGGCATCCTCCAACGACAAGGGGTTATGCTGCTCAAAGTTGCCAAGCAAAGTTCCATCCTTGAGAGTTATGGGGGAACCGGTGACATTAGTGACAAGTGCATCGCATATATTACCCTTGCGCACTGTAGAAAGTGTACCTTCAAGTGCAAGGCGATGGATGCGAAGTGTCAGGTGAGGACACAACACAACTGCCGACAGGGGCGCCTTTGAGACGAACAGTAAGTCGTGAAGCAGAAGTAGGTCCAATGTACTGGTCACCTATAACAATGGCTTGTACAGGGCATGAGGAGGGAACAGCACTTTGCGAGCCCTCAGTGACAACCTGTTGTGGGTTCGTCGAAGAACATGCCGCTTGTACAGCATTGACTGGAATGTGAGATACAGGTTTAAGCAATGGTGTAGGTGTTTGCATAGCCTGAATGAGTTCCTCTGTAAATATTGCATTCTTGTTAGGGTAAACATTAATGT
This sequence comes from Cancer borealis, assembly GCA_036785275.1. Lineage (NCBI taxonomy): Eukaryota > Metazoa > Arthropoda > Malacostraca > Decapoda > Cancridae > Cancer > Cancer borealis. The sequence continues at coordinate 40,410 of JAXIVD010000486.1, forward strand.
TGTGAGTGCAAAGGGAATCTAGGCCAAGGAGGCCGTCACAAGACAATGCAAACTCTGAAATGATGTAAAATTTAAGTTTAAGGACACTGGAGTGCTGAGCAAGGCAAATGGGAAGAGTTACAGTACCCAAAACAGTTAATGAAGAGCCTTGAACACTACTAAGTGAAATGTCTGAAGGACACAAATTAATATCATGGTGTTCTTTTAAGGCTTTGAATGCAGTTAAACTTAATAAATTGCAAGAAGCACCAGTGTCTATCCCTAATGCAATGGGAGTATCATGCACATAAGACTTGATAGTCATCAGTGAGGAACAAACAGCAACAACTGAAAGTATACAAAACTGCTTGGATGAAGTGCTTGTAGCTGTAGTTAGGGTGGGTTGGTTAAGGGTGGGCGCGAGGCTTCCCCCGAAGGCTTATGCAAACCAGCCGTTGCAACCTGATTGTGTTTCAGCCGCAAAATGGTGTAACACTCCTCTGTGGTGTGATTGCAATACTCGTGAATGTGGCAATATTTAGGCACAGGCTGCGGAGGAGCCAGCTGCATTGTAAGGGTATGAGATGCTCTAGAATCACGAGTATTTTTGGACGGTGCGACTGATTGGTGCGACGATGGCTGAGAAGTAGCAGCATGTGCACTAGAACTTCCAGAAGATGGAGAGAGGTGCCTAGATGCTTCCTTGGCAGCCTGCTTTTTCCTCTGAAAACACTGAAGAAACTTATGTCCTCTTTTCCCACAAAAGGTGCAGAGTGGTGAGGAACGAGTCGATTGACTATGAGTGGGAGGACGAGTCCCCGTAGAGCCACTAGAAGGAGGTGGAGGTGAAGAGACTGCATTGTCTACCTTGACAGGAGCAACAGGTACAAGTGGGGCCTTAGGAGAGTCCCGGAGTTTCTTGCTGAGTTTGGACGCGAAGTCCATCAGAGACTGACCTGGCTTGAAATCAAGAGTAGACGCGATGCGTCGTTCCTGTGGAGCAAGGTACATTATGTAGTACTGAAATTCAAAAACAGTACGTAGCCTGTCAAGAGATATTTTTCCATTCTCCGACCAGTTAGCTGATTGAAGAGCTGCTATAGCCTCGTTAGCAAAGTCAGCAGCATGAGCTTGACCTCTTAGAATCCCTAAATTACCTAAGTCAGTGGTAAGTGAGTCTGCAAGTCTGAAAAACCACTGAAGTAAAGCGTCATCCTGAGAAGTGCCAAATGTAGTTAAAAAGTTTTCTCTGAATTTAGCATAAGAACATCCTATAACAGTAGTGTTGAAGGAATTAGCACGTATCATTACCGTCGCCAAACTGGCCTGAACAAGCTGTGACCTAATAAAGGAAATTTTATCAGCACCCTGCACAATACTTGAATTTCTCATAACATCCTCACACTGCTGTATAAAGGCTAACGGAGAGTGAGCTGAGTCCTCTCCGGAAAAGCGTTTTAAAGAAGGTTCCTGATGGAGAAGCTTAATAGTGGGAGTGTTGACAGCAGGGAGAGATGAATAAGTCTGAGGCAGGTGTATGAATGAACCAGAGACAGGTGGAGATGATGGGCGAGACATCCTGATGGTGTGAGTGTGTGCAACTGCCTGAAAAATTTTTCCAGAACGAAGTTGGTGGTTATACATACGCAATATACAAAATTTAAAAAAAAATTGCATAGTCACAGGTAAAGTTACGACACACAGTTACTGTAAAAATAAGATGAGAAAAACTATTACCAGAGACCAGTTACTCACGGATCGATGATTAGATGAGTGAAGGCACGGCAAGGTAGAACATTTCAACACAAGGATAACACAAGGTTACTTGTTTGCAGACTTAAAAATGCAGGTGACAGCACGGGTCTGTAAGCATTGTTTACAATGAGTACATGTATATAGACAAGTCACCCTTAAAATCACTTAAAGAAAATGGTAATTTCTATGTTTTTCTATGTTCAATGTTTATGGCTAATTTATCTTGTTTGTGTTCAGTTTTGAGTTTGTTGTTTATTTGTGCGTAATGTATTACCGATGTATGAGTGAGTATCATGTAGATGTTAACACTCATATAATTATGTGTACACAATGTGTTTTGTTTGTGGAAACACTTCAAACATATATGTAGAAAGGTGGAAAAAACACTAAGTACACACAAAAGGTGAAGTGCATAGAGTCAAGCACAAAAAATAGAGGTGATACACTGGCAAGTATGCAGTAAGTTTACCCACACACAAAAATGTAAATAATTTCGCAGGCAAATGTGTCAACAGCCAATGAGAGTGTGTGTATTTATGACGTCAAGTCACGAGGGAACGCTAGCCTAAAGGCCGCCAATCACTCACTCTGGCAAGGAGTGACGTCAGAACGACAACAGCCAATGGTGGCTAGGTTTGAAAGGTGACGTCAGTGACGTCAGCCAATCTCAACACAACACTGCGAGGAGGAAGGCGAATGCGCGCCAAACTCCTGAATAATGGCTGACACAAAACAAAACAAAAATGTGCCCAGAAAAAATAAAAAATAAAATCACAGGAAAAAAATCTGGGTCACACAAAGCACTGTGAAAAGTTTACTGATAACTGTAAGAGTACTTACAATTTTCTCTGGAACCTGTTACCCAAAGATGATGAAACGGCGGCATGAAGTTGACACTCTGAGCTATCACCATCACAGGCGGTGCTAATTGAGCCGCCGAAGAAACCTGACACTGCAGCCAGACACAGGCGCAGAGTACACTTGTTGTGTTGACATGTAGCCACAGGTTGCAGCGATGAACACGGTGAGCTTCAGTGAAGAGCCAGCCGAAAGAAGACGTCTTGAAGTCTTGAAACAGGGCGAAGGCGTCCAGGATCCAGGAGATGTGGTGTTAGGTGCTGACCTACAATGTAGTGGTCAGTGAAATGATGAGTGAGTCAGGAGCAACCATTACACAGCAATGCATGAGGCGAAGAGAGGAGAATACAGCGACGATGATGTGGTGGTCGGAGCATGAGGTCTGGGTGACGCCACCACGAGGCCAGCTGCTAACTCGTCTTATTCTTCTTGGTTCGTGGGTCTCAAACCTGAGCTGCCACCATATGTGTTAGGGTGCCACCATGTGTGTTAGTCCTCTGGGGTTAGGCAAACGTCACACAGAATGAAGTTTATTGTAGTAATGATCCAGGAGAGAGAGTAGCGTAGAACTTGTGTGTGTGAAGGCTGCTCTCTGACTGGTCGCCTGGGGGCCTCACACTAGACTCTGCCCGATGGGGCAGTCGTCATGGCAACGGTTGGGGTTGCCAGTAGCTACTTTTATATAAATGTACCTAGTGTTATGTGTGAATATGTAATTGTTTATGTGACATAATACACTGGCACACAAGGATCACAACTGACCCCACCTGCACCAGCTCCATCTCTCCCTAACCAACCGGCAGTTAGGCCAGTACGGCCAGGTGAGTCATACGCTTCCGTCACCACTGACAACAAGTTTTCCCTACTCCAGGACCTTCCGGACGAAGACGCCATCTTCCTGGCAGACAGTGATGTCACCCCTGTGCCTTGCAGTCCAACCCGTCCCCTGCGGTACTGTCACATGCCTCGCCATAGACAGCTAGGATGTCAGGCACCCCCACCAACTCCGTCACCCTCGGTTCCTGAGGAAGGACCCACTCACTTCCATGTGGAGGCTGAAGTTCACCAGCCGTTTGTCCCACCGACTCGTCAAGGCCAGAGGACAGAGCGGTCCTCCAGTCAAGCCACCCCTCCACATCTGTCACCCACCATGCCCACAAGACATCCTGCCCCACCCTCCTGCCCTACCTACCCATTGCCTGGTCCTACCTCCTCCCCCCAAACTGAAGTATTTCTTTCCCAAGTTTTCTCCCTTCTATGGAAAGGCTACCAACTTTACCAAAAGGGCACTTCGATGCCTGACATCCTCGCCACTCTCTGGCCTACTCTCTCCATGCTTTTTACTTCTCTTTTCCCTTAATGGCCCTTACCTTCCTCCTCTGGAACGCCAGGTCACTCCCCAGGAAGACTGCAGAGCTCCATAGATACCTACGAGACACGCTTCCCTCGGTGGTCGGGTTATGCGAGACTTGGTTGTCACCTCAAGTATCGCTCAGGTTCCCTGGCTATACCATATACAGGAAGGACCATCATCAGGGACGTGGTGGGGGTGTCATCCTGGCTCTCCGTGATGAGCTGCACCACTCCATGCTCCTCCTTCCTCAGTGGCCTGCCGGACACCTGGAGGTTGTTGCTGCCAGGGTTGGTCTACGACGGGACCGGCTAACCGTAGCAATATTTTATAACCCGGGTGGGGCTGCCACTTACCAGGAATATAACCACTACTTCTCCTCTCTTCCCCCTCCTGTACTCGTCATGGGGGACTTAAATGCCCACCACCAGTGCTGGGAGCCAGACCTGTCTCCTGACCACCACATCACCTCGGGCACTACTCTATTCAAAATAGTGATGGACTCTCCACACCTGTCCTTGCTGAGCCCACCAGGTCTTGCCACCAGGTTTCATCCCCACACTGGTGCTTCCTCTGTCCTGGACCTCTTTATTGGAGATCCAGTATTTTGCGGTTCCACCTTCTCCACCGGGCCATACATGGGGAGTGACCACCTCCATGTACTAGCGTCTATCCCTCATGCCCCTTCTCCGTCTCATCCTGGTTGCCTGCCTCGATGGAAGTTGCTGCCGTCTGGGTGGCCCCAATACAGGGAGGCCCTTCAACCCTCTCCCGATGTTTCTACCCTTCCGTTAAGGGAAGCTGCGACCTCACTTCAACACACCCTGGAGGTAGCTGGTGCGACTGCTTTCCATCAAGTCACCCGTTCCACGCCCCGCCGCCCAGGTAAACCTTGGTGGAGTGACGAGTGCACCCAGGTCGTTCAGGCCCGCAGAAGGGCTTGGTCCAGGTGGAGGATAACACCAACAGTAGAGGCTGGCAGGGAATACCGTCGCCTTGATGCAGTCTGTGCGAGAACCATCCTCAAGGCTCAGAGGAGTGCATGGGCTCCCACTGCTCCTCCCTTTCCTTCTCTTCCTCCACCAAGAGAACCTGGGACTTCCTGCACTCCATGGAGGGGAAGAAGACACGACAACCTCTACCCCTGACGAATGGAGCCCAGGCCCCACTAGATGACCCTCAAAAAGCGGAACTCCTGGCATACCACTACCATCAGAAAATTGGCATCCCTCCGACCCTCCGCCCTCCACCAGACCTCCACCACGTCATCTCCACATCCACTGCTTCTCCAGGTTCTCCAGAGCTGGAACGCCCTTTCACCCCAAAGGAATTAGAAGAGGCCCTTACCACTCTCAACACCGACAAAGCCTCGGGACTCGACAACATCCCTTACGAGTTCCTGACCCACCTCACCCCTCCCCTACTGGACAGCCTCCTGCATATCTACAACACCAGCTGGACAACGGGAACCTACCCGACTTGTTGGAAAGCCTCGGTTCTCATCGCCATTCACAAACCAGGCAAGGATCCAACGCTGCCATCAGCTTACAGACCCATCGCACTCCTTTCCTGCATCGGGAAGCTGATGGAGCGTCTGGTGACCACAAGGCTTTCATGGTGGCTCGAGGAGAAACACCTGCTTGGGGAGGAGCAATGCGGTTTTCGACCCCGCAGAAGTACCCTGGATGTCCTGAGTCAAATGGATTTCCACATCAGCGATACCTACCGCCAGCGTCAGGTCATGCTCTCCCTATTCATCGACCTAGAAGGGGCCTTTGACTCAGCATCACACAAGGGGATTTTTTACAAGTTGGCCACCATGGGTATTACCGGTACCACCCTCGCCTGGGTCCAGAATTACCTTTCTAACCGTTCATATCAAGTGGTAATGGGCGCCTCCTTGTCACCATCGCATCCCATCCGTAGGGGCGTTCCACAAGGCTGCATCATCAGCCCTCTTCTATTTAATGTCCTCCTATCTGACCTCCGCGTCCCCCACCACTCACCTTCAAATCTACGCCGATGATATCACCATCGTCATCCGAGCACCGACACTGGCCATGGCCCAGACTCGCCTGCAAGAAGCTGCAACTGTTTTTGAGAGTTGGGTGACCATTTGTTGGGGTCTTACGGTTAGTGCCCCCAAAAGCACACTCATGTGCTTCACCCTCAAGACTCTCCCATCCTCGCCTACCATGACACTGTGCGGACAGGTTGTTCCTTACTCCAGGACGCACACCTTCCTGGGTCTGCGGTTGGATGGTCCTCGCCTCTCCTGGGCCAGACGCGTGGACTATCTCCGCACAGCCTGTAATAAACGCCTGGACGTCGTGAAGAGGATTGCCGGAGTCCGCTGGGGTGCCAACTGTGACCTCCTCCTTCGATACTACCTCGCAACCATCAGGCCCAGGATCATGTACGGCAGCAGTATCTATGGTTCTGCGGCACACTGTCCTCGCTAAACTGGATCCCATCCAGACTGCTGCACTTCGGATCTCAATTGGGGCCATGAGATCCTCTCCTGTGGTCTCCCTGCATGCTGAGTGTGGCATCCCACCCCTGTCCACCCACAGAAGAGCAGTTTTGTGCCAGCACTATTACCACACCCTAAGCCTGCCCTAGTCTCACCCTCTCGCTGCCCTCTATTCCAACTCTGCTGTGGACCAGCATGCAACTGTCTGGTTCCCAGGTGCACGGCAACCCCTGTTGGTCAGAGCTCTACAAGCCTTTAACACCCTTGGCTTACCACCTCCACCCCCACAACCCATCAGCCCACACTCCCCCATCCCACCCTGGCTGGACCTCTCCCCCATGTTCACCCTCCACCTTCCTGGTCTGCCCAGCCGGCACTCCACAACCATTTTGGCCCAGACTCTCTTCCACCAGATGGACAAGACTTTATTCCAGCACCACATCAGTCTTTACACAGATGGCTCCCATTCTCCGTCTCCTCCTTCCACCGCTGCAGCCGTATACGATCCCGCTCTCTCCATCTGTAGGACGTGGAGGCTTCCATCTCAGACCGACGTCCTGACGGCGGAGCTCTATGCCCTCCACCAGGCCATAGAACACCTCCACACCAGTCACCCCAAGGGCAAGGCAGTGCTTTACACGGACTCCCTCTCCTCACTCCACCTCCTCCTTTCCCGCCACCCATCATCATCCACGGCCCTTGTACACACCATCCAGAGGGTCCTCATCCACCTTACCACCGAGGGCTGGGAGATTACCCTTCAGTGGACTCCCTCACATACGGGTATCCGAGGTAACGAGGTCGCCGCCGCCGCCGCCAAGATGGCCTTATCGGAGGTAAACATTACCCCCCTCCCCCTGCCACTCTCCATCGCCAAACGCCTTTTGCCACGGGTCTGTCACTCCACCTGGGACTCCACACTCAGCAATGCCCTCCGCATCACCTCAATGGGTCAATATCGCAGTGATTCTTCCCCACAGTCGTGGGTGAGACAGCGGTCCCGCGTCTTAGACGTAACACTCACCCGTCTCCGCCTGGGCCACATCAGACTCAACGCGCACCTACACCGCATCCGCCTGTCGCCTGACCCTAACTGCCCCTGGTGCAGGTCCGTCCCGGACACCATTGACCACCTCCTGCTGCAGTGCCCGCGCTTCCACTCCCAACGCGTTTTACTGCGCTCACAACTCATCGCACTAAGAATTCCCACCTTTGACCACCTCCTGTTGCAGTGCCTGCGCTTCCACTCCCAACGCATTTTACTGCGCTCACAACTCATCGCACTAAGAATTCCCACCTTTGACCTGCCCACCCTACTTGCTGCGGCGGGTGTCCACCCCACACAACAACACACTGTTCTCCGCCTAACCTGCGCCTTCCTGAAAGAAGACGGGCCAACTGTCCCGCCTGTGAGTGTCTCATAGGACATCGCCAGGGCTCATAGGGCCCCTCAAGGGGCCAACAACAGACTACTAGTCGTATCGGTTAAGCCAGGGAAAACGGAAGCCAGGCTAGCGTTAGCAATACCTAGTGTGACCGTAGCTTAAGGTGATGTTCATGCCTCTAGTAGTAAAAACCCTTTCTCTTTTCCATTTCTTGAAGAATTAAATAAGTGATGAGTTTAAAGATAGTTGTGGAACCTGTACAGCCCTGTCTGATCCCATTTGCTACTTTCATTTCTGTGGTTAGGTCTTCAGTGATGCTGAGTTTTGTTACGTCATCTTGGTAGGTGTTAGCGAATGCAGTGATGATTAGTGGATGTATTTTGTATTTAATCAAGGCCTCTACTATTTTATCTCTCTTCACTGAATCAAACGCCTTTGAGAAGTCAATAGATGTGATAATTAAGACAGAAAATAGTTCACTCAGAACAGAAAATCTTGACTTAAAGAAGGCAAATGCAGAACTAATGGAACAAATAAAAAAAATTAGAAGAATTGCAGGAACAACTTAAAAATACAGTAGATAAAGTTGATGACTTAAAGAAACAAATAAAGCAAGAAATTATCCAAGAAGTATATGAGAATTTAGATGAAAGAAGAGAAAAAGAGGAAAAGAAAAGTAATTTGATTATTTTTAATGTAGAAGAAAAAAGATATGAATCTAGACAAGAAAGAGTAGACAGTGAATTTAAATTCTGTGATGAGATATTTAAAAAAAATAGGAATAGAAGCAACAAACAGAAATGTTGTAGAAGTAAGAAGGATAGGCAGACACAATCTACAGAATGAAGAAAATGAGGACAGCACAAAGGCTCGCCCCCGACCTCTTCTAGTTAAGATGACTGACACTCGATTGAAATGGGACATCATTAAGAATGGGAAAAAAGTTATGGGAAATGGAAAATGAAAACATTAAGAAATTAAGGATTGTGCCAGACTTAACAAAAAAAGGAAAGGGAGGAGAATTATAAGCTGAGAGAAGAGCTAACAGCAAGAAGTGAGGCAGGAGAAACATACTTTGATTAAAAGAGGGAAGATAAAAAAGAAAACTTTTTTTTATAAAAAGAACAGAAAGTATAATTGAAGTAAAACTTATTAATATACAAGGACTTACCCAGCAAAAACAGTTAGAATTAGAGAAAAACATTACATCTAATACAATAATGTGTTACAGAAACACAACACAAATTTTTAAAAGTTAATATAGCAGATACCATAGAACATGTACACTCACATAGACACAAAGATGATAGAAAAGGAGGAGGATTGACTATAATGATGAGAAAGAGCAAAAGTAAAATCATAGAAAAAATTAGTACTGTACATTAACATTCTTCATGCCAAACTGGAATTAGATAAATTTGTTTTTACAGTCATTCTTGTATATTTATCTAGCAGTGATAGCGTCAGGAACAATATCATTCAAAGATAAATCAACACAATACTAAATAAAAATAGAAATCAACCTTGGAGATTTTAATGGACATGTGGGATTTCTGGGACCACAGGAAGTCAATTTGAATGGAGAAAAAATATTACATTGGATCACTGATAAAAACTTAATACTACTAAATGGAGACCCTCGGTGCAGTGGTGAAATTACATGGAAAAATAGAGGATTTAAAAGTTCAATAGACTTCATATTATTGAACCAGACCATGTATAGTAAATTTAGTCATATGAAGATTGATGAAGAAAAATCACAGTTAGACCTCTCAGACCACAACTATTAAGTATATATTTCAATATATGGACACAGAAAAAACTCCTACAGAAATGAGATGAAAGAAACCACATACCTTAAAATAAATGAAGATACAGCGAATAATTATAAAACACATATTGAGAATGCAATAACACAATCGGAAAAAATATGGCAATATACAAAATCTTGAATTACTTATGAAGGACGCATCGGAAAAATTCCTTAACAAAAAAATTAAAAGAAGAATAAACTAAAATACAGAAGACATAGAACCAGTATGGATCACACCAGAAATAAAAAGAGAAATAAGTAAACGAAGAATATATAACAAAGATTTCACTTCACGACATTTAAACTGACGTCACCAAGGCATGTAAATGAGATGTCCGAAGCGCTCGCCGAACGTGACCGTCAGTTCACTGTTCGTCTTCGTGCAGTGACATTTCACCACCTTTTCTGGTCGCTACAGTTCGCTGTTAGCTTTTTGGTGAAAATCTATCACGATCTTAGGATTGTTGCTCTGTTTTATGCCCCGGTTTGTGACTTTGAGTTTTATTATAGTGTACATGATATGTCTGACCGTGATGAGTTTCACGAAACGCCTCGGCGTTCGTCCCAGTCCTCTTCCTCTCCTCCTCCGAGTAGGAAACGCCTCAGTGGTGACAGGGATATGCTTGTTGGGCATAGGAAAAAGGACCGGCGGGATTTTGGGGTACAACAGGTGGTTGCTTGCGCTTCGCCGCCTTCACGTGCCTGTACGAGACTACGAGTCAAATCCCTGATGTCAACACTGCCACAGCTGGTCCGTTTCCTGTGGATGATGGTGAATGTTGGGGCCAGGGTTGCCAAGTCCGGTGAGTGTATTATTGCCACATTTGTTCAGAATTACTGCCAAACTAAGAATTTCAATGCCAAACTTCTACAAATCCTGATGCATACATATAAGGCAAAAATTGAACTATACAGCACACATGGTCTCATATCATATGATATTAGTTCAGTTTTATATCGAGCTATATAGCTCGATATAAGACTGAACTAATTCCAATAGTTCTACTTACCTTGATTGATTACGTAGACTAGTATAAAACATCCAAGACATCAGTATCATCAGGTGGTACATTCCCACCTCTTGCATGCTCGTACATATACACGGTAAACTTATTTTGTTACGCAATGCTAACCAAAATTGCATCACTTGGTTTGTTGATTGCCAAATTAAAAAATTTTACTGCCAAACTGCCAAATTATCATTTTCCACTGCCAATCACTCGTTTTACTGCCAAAAATTGTAAGATTTGGCAGTGAAAAATGTCAGTTGGCAACCCTGGTTGGGGCCAGGTTGATCGATGCCCGGCTCTCTTATACCAACGGCCTGCTCGCTAAGGCACTGTGTATTAGTGACATTGGTGAAAGGAAAGTGAATTCTGTCAATCACTACTTAGATGGTCTGAATAATAGCTTACGTCTTTTAACGTCTGCTGTAAGTTAACTTAACCAGTTACGGAAGGAAGTGGCACGCATTCACGTACATGAATCCGCTCTGGCGGATATTTGCAAATGGGATTGTGAAATTCGGACAGCAGAACTATTTCATTTTGATGTCCCAAAGAAGTGTGAGGAAATTCATCGCTCAAGAAAGCTTGAAAGGCCTTCGTTCTGTCCCTATAGGGCGGCTGGTCCAAGGAGGTCTGCCCCTTACAGACAAGCTCCCAGGAGACTCTACTTACTCCAACCTTCGAGATCTAGGAATTCTGTTCGGCCTTTTTTAGGCCAAAAGCCGCCCCAGGGGAGGGGGGCACAGCTACACAGGACTCCCCAGTAAGCCTTCCTTCGGTGAGTATCAACATTCTCCCCTTGGTGAATACGTCGGAAAACTTTGTGAGTGGCAAAGTTTTTGCTGCCAAGCTGCTTTGGCAAGCCTTGACTACAGATAAATGGATCCATGATGTTGTAAATGGTAAGATCCTTGAGTTTGATGAATTACCTATGGAAACTGATCTACCTAGACCGCTGACTTTGTCTGTTACTGATCCCGTTCTAGGACGTGGTTTTTATTCTAATGTTTTCCCTACTTTGAAGAGAGACGGTACTGCCAGAGTAATTTTAAACCTGAAAGATCTAAATAAGCATATTACTTACATTCATTTCAAAGTGGATACTCTCAAGTAAGTGGTTCAGTTAATTACCTAACTGTTTTTTCATGACCATTGATTTGCAGGATGCTAAACTAGTCTATTTATGTGAGGCCTGAAGATAGGCAATGGCTTCGTTTCTTTTGGGAAAAACCTGCCTTTTCAGTTCACTTGTCTCCCTCAGGGCTTGACTTCTGCCCATCGCATTTTTACCAAGCTGTTAAACCAGTCCTTTCTCATCTCAGAAAGCTCGGTATAATTGTGATTTGTTATATAGATGATTGTATCTTTATTGCAGCTTCTAAGGATGAACTAATCAACAATGTCAGTTTTGCCTTGCAACTTTTAGATTCAGTGGGACTCACAATTAGTGTACTTAAGTCAATCTTGGTGCCTACTCAAGAAGTGAAATTTCTTGGGGTCCTTTTGAACTCTTGTGACATGACAGCTACTCTGCCCTCTCGTAAAAAGGAACATATCAAAGAACAAAGTTTGTTCCTGTTAAAGAAAGACATCACTTTGCACGACTAGGCCTCTTTTATTGGCTTGACTGTGGCCTCTGATCCTGCGGTAGAACTGGCATCTCTCAGATACAAGTATCTGGAGATAATTAGGAATAGGGAACTTGCTCTTAACCATGGTGACTACAATGCTAGAATTACTTTGGACGCTCATGCCAGAGACTTATTTTTTGGTGGATTCACATTTTCACTTATCAATCTAAATCACTATGCCCTTCTTCCCCCCAATTTGAATTGTATACTGATGCTTGTTTAACTGCTTGGGATGCAGCTGTTGGAACCTCGAAGACTGGAGGTCACTGGGCGCATGAGGAACTAGATCATATCAGTTGTCTGGATTTAAAGGCTATCCTTTTGGGTCTCCAGTCCCTGTGCAAGGATTACAGACATACTCATATTCGTCTGCGTTCAGACAACACCACTGCTATAGCTTGTTTAGATCGCTGTGGGAGCACTAAGTTCAGCCTTAATAAGTTAACAGAGGAAATTTTTTCCTGGGCCGAGTCACGTGGCTTTTTCTTGTCAGCAGAGCATATAAAGAGATTTCTTAATGTCGAGGCAGATAAAGAATCTAGGATAAAAAACTCAGACACAAAATGGATGTTAAAGCCCCATCATTTCAAGAGACTGTCAGATTTTTTACACACCAGATATTGATTTGTTTGCTTCTCGGATTAATGCTCAAGTGGTGACTTATGTTTCTTGGAAACAGACCCTTCCGCTACTTTTACTAATGCGTTCACTTTTGACTGGGCCAACAAAAGTTTATATGCCTTTCCCCCTTTCAGTCAAAGTCCACCGTTTGAGGGCCGTTCTTAGTGGCTTGCTGGAGAAACTTGACAAGAGTCCTTCTGTTAGTGTTCCTAAGGAGGATTGCGCCGACTTTAGTGGTTTCCTTGCTGTTACTGACTTGGAGGCTGAGGATGGTGAGGTGCTCGAGTCTGCCCCTGACCCACTACTGGACTGGACTGGACTGGACGTGAATCCGCTTTATAGAATTGAACACACACATTTAAGAGTATTGTTTTAGGCAAAACTGGAGATAACTTTAGTGTATCTGTCCGAGTTTGGTATCTTACTTGTACTTGTAGTATTTTTGGTGCTGAATGTCATGTGGACACTAATATCTTCTGGAAAAATAAGGAAGCCTATAAATATTGAGGTAAAAGTAACACGCACCGGCATAGATCCTATGTGACACACCCAAGTAGCCGTGAGCAGGTTTACCAGATCGCGAGATGCAGCTTTCACCAGTCATAAAATTATTTCAGGTTAGGTTAGGTTATCTTAGGTTACTTTCGTTTAATACGATTCCAAGGCACTGGCCAATTAGCTCTGGATCGAATATGATGCTTTTGGGCTTTTCGAGATAGTGAATTTCGGCCATGTATGAGTTTACTTTACATGTTTTAAAAAGTCACTTTTTTTGTGGTTTCCGGAAATAAAAACTATCTTGAAATGAAAAAAAAACATCATATTTTACACAGAAATGAATAGTCAGTGCCTCTAAATTAGTAGGTTATGGTTATCTCCACTTTACCCTTGTTTTTTATTACCTTTATGCATACTGAGAAACTTACTTTATTGAAGTTTTCGTCGCAAATTAATAGTTTCCGTGATATAGGGAATTTTTATTGGTGTACGTAGGTTAGGTTAGTTCAGGTCAGGTTAGGTTAAATCAGGTCAGGTATGATCAGGTTTGGTTAGGTTAGGATAGGTATGTTAGGTCAGGTCAAATTTGGTTAGATTAGGTTTGGTCAGACCAGGTCAGATTACGATTGCCTTCTTTTAAGCTATCATCTCCGTTCAAGTACCCAAAAATGACAATTTATGTGTTCCTCGCCCATAAATCCCGTTTACCGACTGGTCCCCAAGACCGTAGGGGAATGAATAGAGAATAGGCAAAATAAAGTATTTCTGACGTGTTTTATGCTCCAAATCGTTTATAAAAAATAACGGAAATCATAGTTTTGTACTCGAAGTCCAGGTAGCTCCTATTTTTAAAATTTACCAATATTTACAAGGTCATTATAAGATGGTTTATGGTCAAAACAAGAAAAAAGAAAACCCTAAGGCAATGTAGTCTAACATCCTGAAATCTGACATCTCGTAATAAGAGCCATTTTCTTCTACATATTAAAAATCTGGCTCAGTAATTATAATTTACAGTTTTACCATAAGAAATTATTAGCTGTTGAAGATAATGAAGCTAATAGAGACCTATATAATTTCATTTAATGTTTGGTTAACTTTTGTGGTTTTATGAATATTTCTTCATATACATTATTTATTTTATAAGTCATCTTGTGGTATTATGGTAAATTAGTTTGGCTCAGATATCAGAGGTTGGCAAGTGCGGTACTTAGTGTGGTAGTACCCCATCACAAAAAAAAGCACCACACTACCGCAAAATTTCTGAAAATACTGCACTACCGCAGATTGCACTAAAAATTTATTGTGAATTAAGGCACTAATAGTACTATTTTCAGCATGCTTCCTTTGTTTTGATAGCCAGGATACGCACTGAAGTATTTTTTAGCTTTGAATATAGCTATCGCAGTACCGCCCACCGCTTACCGCATTAGGAGAGAAATAAATGCGACCGCACTACTGCAACCACACTACTGATTTTTCTGTACCGCACCCACCTCTGTCAGATATACTATTAATGCTGTCAGTGAATATTTTTTTTATGAGGAACGGAGGGAATGAAAGGAAGACATAGGTATTTCTAGTGGCTGGCGGTCTAACTTCCCCACAGTGGATGGTACTTCACTATAATTCCATTTAATGAAAAATTTAAAAATTTAATAAATTAATTTTAAATGAATCAGTTAATTAAGCATTTAAATTTCGGGAATGCATATTAATAATACTAAAATACTGTTGTTTCAGCAAAATCACAGACGTCTCTTGCACACCAGTTCCGGGTCAGCCAGAACCTCATCTTATCCATAATCCCAGGGGTGTGCCAGGCAATTTATGATGCTCTCCAGCCATCCTACCTGGTAGTTCCAAGAAATGACAAGGAATGGAAAGATGTCGCACATGGATTCTACACTCTATGAAATGCCCCTTTATGTGTAGGTGGTCTTGATGGTAAATAGGTGTTGATTCAGAAGCCAGCCAATTCAGGGTCTTTGTATTTTGATTATAAGGGTAATTTCAGTATAATTTTAATGGCTCTTATTGACTCAGATTACAAATTCCTCTACATAGATGTAGGCACCAATGGAAGAGGAAGTGATGCAGGAGTTTGGAGTAGATGTAGTTTGTCTGCAGCATTAGAAAGCAATGCTATAAACTTGCCACTCCCTGAGTTATTACCCAATTCCAGCATTGAGTCACCATATGTAATTGTGGGAGATGATGCATTTCCTTTAAAAACTTACCTCATGAAACCATATCCTGGTTTAGATCAGCCAGATGATAAGAGAATTTTCACTATCGGTTGTCTAGGGCCAGACGAGTGTCTGAAAATGCTTTCGGCATTTTGGTAAGCAGGTTTGAGGTTTTCCGGCAGCCAATCCACACATCTTCAGAATGTGTGAAAAAAATTGTCTTGACCTCAGTTGCCCTCCACAATTATTTAAAGATCACATCAAGAGATGCCTATGCTCCAGTAGAGGTACATCATGATCTGAATAATCTGGTAGCTGGCATCATAGTGGAGTTGGTGATGGATTGCAAACCTTACAAGGTGTGCCCCGAAGACCAGCTAGGGATGCTGTGCAGGTGAGAGAAAAGCTGAAGGCATACTTCAACTCAGATGGCAGGGTACCATGGCAAAGAGAAATGGCTCATCTGAACAAAGAATTTCCCTTGATCCCCAAAATGTTTGTCTTGATGATAATTTATGTGACATGGTGTACAAAGGTTTACTGTGATATCATAAGTATACATTGGATATGTTTGCATTGGTGGAGTAATATTTTTGGCACTTGTTTGTAAATAAAAAAAACAATATAGTTTTGTTTTACATACCTTTAATTCAAGTAGATTTAACAACATTTAAGTATGCCTGGCCTAGGTTCTCAAAACCTGTTACATTCCATCCTCCTTTGCCAGGTTTCTCAAAATCTGTAAAGCCTGAAGGGCAAATGTATCCTGCTGATCCTCACTCAGCTCTCTCATTTTAGCTACTATCATGACTCCAACACCATATGCAAAATCATGTTCACTTGCAATAATGTCTTTTAATTGCTCATATAACTGAGAACTATGACATTTTCAAACATAAAATGTATTTTTTCACCTACCTGCTTCTTATATTAGCATTAACAATGCTCCCTATCTACCCAACCGTCTAGTACCGCATTTAAATTACGTGTCGTATTCCACCCTTGGCGACCTCTGGCAACTCGTGGCAACCCTGTCTCCCTCAGCTGAGACCGTCATTCTTTCTTGAAGCAATGGTAAGTAGCGGGGAGGATGGGCGGGTAATATATATAAGAAGCAGGTAGGTGAAAAAATACCTTTTATGTTTGAAAATGTCATTTGTTTCACATACAACCTGCTTCTTATATTAGCAGATTCCCACATTAAAGGAGGTGGGTCACGCCACAGGTATGGAATACGACAAAGGATGAATGGTCTACATTATAAATTCAGCTTAGTCTAACCTAAATTTAGGATCCAGAGATATGTGAGGTCAAGGAGATTGCGTCCAAGCTTCCGGTGAGGACTCTTGATCTCCGGCAGGGTGTTCTTGTTGAACCTTCAGTGCAGGTATAAGAGGAAATGTGCACCCTGTTTAAACACCAGGCCATTAAAACCCTGTGGCCACCACTGGTCCTGAATCATGCCCAGGTAGGAACCAGTGAAAGTGATCAGTGCATGAGGAATTAACCCGGGTAACTTCCCTCGGGAGCTTTCCTTGTAATCTCATCCGGCGTCCAGGCGCATGTCCTGAGAGGAGGGCAAACTTATGACTCCTCCAATGACGCCAACTAATGCAATCCCAAGGATAAGGCACTTGCTGCCTTGAAGGATTATGGTGATGGGGGGGTTAGCCCACCAAGTCCCCAGCGGCGACCACTGGACCTAGGGCAAAGACATCTCCTTCTTGCCTCTGAAAGTCCCGGAGGTAGTAGTCCACAAATACTGACTGAGTCCTCCAGCAGGCTGCTTCTAGAATGGAGGGAATTGAGCTGTTCTTCCATAGGAGCATAGATGTGGCAATATCCCTGATGTCGTGGGCCCGGACCTTGAACAAGGGACAGAGATCTTCAAGAAAAGACTGGTGCGCTGTCTTAACTGTATCCCGTAGAAAAAAGGAGATTGCCGCCTTAGACATGGGCCTTTTGGGGTCCCGTACAGAGAAAAAAATATTCCTAGGCCGAGGAGAGGAAGACGTGAGCCGCAGGTAACAATTTATTGCCCTCACTGGACAAAGTAGACGTTCCTCATCCTCATGTCCCACAATAGAAGAGAGACTGCGAAGACGGAACTCCCGAGTGATGGGGTTAAGGCTGGTTTCCGTCTTGGCCACAAACTCAGGAAGGTAGGACAGAATGAGATCCTCTCCCTGTGTAGCTGTGACCATAGACAGGGCACGGAGCTCACCCACCCTCTTGGCTGTAGCCAGGGCCACCAGGAAAAGTGTCTTCCTAGACAAATCCTGGAAGGTGGACCGTTCCAAAGGCTCAAAAGGCGGACGTGTCAAGGCTCTAAGGACCACGTCCACATTCCACGATGGCGGTCTGCAAGGTGGCCGGCGTAATTGCCTTGAACAAGTTCTAATCACCTCCCGGAGAACTGGATCCGAGGAGAGGTCAAATTCTTTAAGGGCAAACACGCTACTGAGCATAGCCTTGTACCCTTTAATGGCTGAGACAGATAGCTTGCTCTCCTGCCTCAGAAAAACAAAAAAGTCAGCAAACTTTTGGCTGGAGGGGTTAGAAACAGTGTGGCCCTCCCTTTTGCACCACACCCGGAATTTTTTCCACTTATGCTGGTAATTCATAAGAGTGGAAGGCCGTTTAGATCTTGCCAGAAATTCCGTAACACAAAAGGAATAACCTTGGTGACGGAGGATTCGCTGGACAGTTTCCACGCGGTTAACTGTAGCATAGGGAGAGCCTGATGGAACTTGTGGACGTGTGGCTGACGGAGGAGGTCTCTGCGATGTGGAAGGCGTCTGGGGGGAGTCTACCGGACGAGATCCGGAAACCATTCCCTCTGAGGCCAGAACGGGGCAACCAGGATGAGGGTGGCGCGGTGTGCCGTCCTCAACTTGTTGAGAACCTTCCTGATCAATGGAAAGGGAGGAAAGGCGTACAAATCCTAGCAATCCCAGTTGTAAAGGAATGCGTCCGTGGCGATGGCCATGGGGTCTCGAAACGGTGAGACAAAGTTCGGCAGCCGGAAGTTGAGCCTCGTGGCAAAGAGGTCCACTGTGGGATAACTCCAGGTCCAACACAGTCGACTGCAGATGTCCTGGTGGAGAGTCCACTCTGTAGAGATGACCTTGTCTCGTCTGCTGAGGCAATCCGCCAGGACATTGGAGGACCCTTTCACGAACTGAGGGATGATCTGAACGGCATGATCTTCCGCCCACTGAAGAACTGACTGAGCCTCCACATTGAGAATCCCTGAACGAGTCCCGCCTTCCTTGGCCAAGTATGACAGGGCCGTGGCATTGTCTGAGAAGACCGCAACCGCTTTCCCGCGAAATTCCTCCGTGAAGTGGGATAGGCTGAGACGAATGGCTCTGAGTTTCAAGATATTGATATGAAGGGACCGCTCCTGTGGGGTCCACAGACCACTCACTGAGGCTTGAAGAACAGACGCCCCCCAACCTAGGATCGAGGCGTCCGAGTACAGGCACACATCTGGGGAAGCCAATTGTAGCGACTGTCCCACCCGTAGGCCGGGCTCCGACAACCATCACTGAAGATCCTCCAGAAGCATGCTGTCCCAAGGAACTGGAAAGTCGTCTGAATGGAACTGACGGTTCCAAGATCGGGAAAGATGTAATTGTAGGCCTCTCATTCGTCGTCTGGCCCCCGGAATTAGATGGATGAGGGAGGACATGTGACCCAACAGGATCAACCAAGCCCTTGCTGGTGGAGATTGAACACTGAGGAAGGACTCGATCTGGCGGTGAAGGTTCTCCAGGCGTTCCTGTGTCGGGAAAACCTTCAAAAGCGTTGATTGAATCTCCATCCCCAGATGGATCATCGACTGGGACGGGGTGAGACGGGACTTTCCCCATTTTACCTGAATACCCAGGGAGGCACACAGGTTGAGAAGGAACTCGGTTGCATCGAGGGCCTCCCGTTCGGAGTGGACCAACAGTAGCCAGTCGTCTAAATAACGGAGATGAATCCCCCGCCGATGGAAAGCCGCTGAAACTGGACCCATCATCCGAGTGAAAACTTGTGGGGCAGTGGATAGGACGAAGCAAAGGACCTTGAACTGGTAGTGTAGGCCTTTCCAAATGAAGCGAAGGAACTTTCGGCTGTCTGGATGGACCGGGATTTGGAGGTAGGCGTCCTTGAGATCGATGGCCGCCATCCAGTCGTGACTGCGAATCGCAGACATGACCGTCCTTACAGTTTCCATCCGGAATCGAATGGTGATGACGTAGCGATTGAGAGAGGACAGGTCGAGAATCGGGCGGAAGCCTCCGGTGGCCTTTGTCACAACAAAAAGGTGGCTGTAAAAACTTGCCCAACGTTCTTGGGCGGGAAGAAGGGAGTCTGGGAGCAGGTTTCTGCCGTTGGGGCACTCTTGGCTGGGAAAAGGAGACCGTGCGACCAGACGAGGTCGAGGGTCGATGAGAGGCAGCCACAGGATTAGTGCGAGAAGCACGAGCCACCAATGGAGTGCCCAAAGTAGGACGAGGCTTCACCAGTGCCCGAGCCGCTGCTTGCTGGAAGGAGATGGAGGCAGCTTTGTCTGCAACCCGAAGGGCTTCCTAAACTCGAGCCTCTTCAAAAAGGAATGCAGAGTCAATCGCAGATTTCCTTAAGTCCACCTTGGTCGCAGACTTAAATACCGGTAGGAGGCGGGATAGGATCGCTTCCCGTCTCATGGCCTTTACATTAGTCAAGGCAAATGCTGAATCTTTAGCAGTGTCCACCATGGCAAACTGAATACTCCGAAAGAGTTGATCAGCTAGAAGCTTGTCCTCTAGTCCAGGCTGTAGGGAAGAAAGGAGCCGGTAGAATGCTCTCCACACCCCCAAAACAGAAAATTTTGTGTCTCACGTTGACGGGCGAGAACGCCTTCGAAGCGGGTCATATCAGCATGTTGAACCAACACTTAGGGTTCTTTCCCCTTAGTGGTGAGAGCAAGAGCCAAATCGGTGTTCAGCTTGGCTGCCTTCCCCGCTGACTCATGACCACTAACGGAGTAGATCCTCCTGTATCTGTTGGACGGGTAGCGGGCAAGAGATGGTCTGGATCCTTCAGTAGCTAGGAGAAGAGCCTTGGTAGCAGAATCCAATGAGAAATCCATAAGCTGGGCCCTGGTAAGACGGATATGTTTCTCCACTTCAGGCCTGACCTCCCCAGGCGAGGCAGATCGGTGAGCCACTTCCGCATACCCGAGTGCCTCCGGAAAGCAGTGGGTAATGTAGGCCATCATGGATTGAAAAGGTGGAGAAGGAACTGCATCATGGATCCTGGACCGCGTGCCAGAATCGTCCTCCGAAATCTCATCCCACGGATTCTCGAGGTCACCCTGTGCTGAACCCAGGAATCCAGAAGGTGGGAATGGTGGATCAGGATCCCTCATGGATCCGATCCAAGATCCAGGTGGCGTAACTTGAGGACGTGTAGTAGCCAAATGGATCCGATCCTGGTGGTAGAAGGCATGTGAGGAGGGGACTGACAGACCTCGAGCTCCTGTGTGCCTTGTGGACCGAGGGGGGATTTAGGCCTTGCCTGTGTAACACCCCCCTCTGGCTGTGTGGGCTTGACCGAGTCCTCAGTCAAAGTGCCCTGGTAATACACAGCCTGACCCTCACCCCGGGTCAGTGGGCGGGAGTGGTATACAGAAGACACACACCTGTCCCAGCCCTGGTCACATCCTGAGGGAGATTCTGGACGTGGTGAAGCCAGATCTCCCCCCATCACAGGACGTGACCGCTTGATCCTCCACTGAACATCCTTGGGTGGTCTAGATCGCTTACCCATGGAATGAGGATCAAATGGTGCCTGATCTAAACCTACACCACCCCTATGCCTCTCCTGCCCCCGGTTACCCCCCACCGGCACACCAGCTTGGAGTGACTGCACACTCTGCCTTGCGCTGGGGCCGGGAGGGGGTTGGTAACGGACTGCACCGTACCGTGAACCGAGGGTAAGGAGGGAGCTGAAAGAGAGACAGGATTAGGAGCTAATCTATTCTCTACCTCCTTAGACACCATCTCTGATAACATGGTAGGGAGTGAAACACTGTGGCTCCTTTCAGGAAAACCCAAGAAGGCCGCAAATCCCTTAAAGAAAGCAGACATATCAGGTGGAGAATCCTTAGAAGGCACAGGAATCTGAGACACAGAATCCTCTGGGCCCACCGAACCCACCACCGAACCACAGGCTGATCGCGAGGCGCGAGAGGTGGGGGAGGAAGGGGGATGGTTCCCGACCCTAACCTCCCGATATGACTGACCTGAAGTGTGAGGGGCCTTTTTCCTAGCCTTATACTCACGCCTCTTCTGCAATATCCGCTGGTATTTAAGGGCACTGAGAACCAGCTTGGAGCTCCAATCAGCACACTCCTGACACCTGTTGTTTACATCACACCAACCACCACGACAGGGAATACATATGGTATGTAGATCATTCTTTACACCTCCATGTACTCTCCCGCAGCCAGAAGAAGCACAGACTCTCCTGGAGAAGTGTGTTGCACCACTCCCTGAA